>JAASFS010000646.1:0-13873 GCA_023333865.1 Globisporangium perplexum | reverse complement strand
GTGTGTGTGTGTGTGTGTGTGTGTGTGTGTTGCCGACTCTGCAGCGCGCGAGTTCTTCCTCTTCGGCACGCCGATCCTCAAGTCGCCGTCGCCCTCGATGCACAACGCTGCGTTCCAGGCGACCGGACTCCCATTCGTGTACGGACTCCACGACACGGCCGAGATCGGCGACGTCGCGGCGCGGCTGCAGGAACCCGCGTTCGGAGGCGGCTCCGTGACGATCCCGCACAAGGTGGACGTGATGCGGTACCTCGACGAGCTGACGCCGGCAGCGCGGGCGATCGGCGCCGTGAACACCGTCGTGCGCGAAGACCAGTGGGGCGGCGGTGTGCGCTGGAAGGGCGACAACACGGACTGGCTCGGCATCCTCCGCCCGATCCGCCGGCACTTGGACGCTGCTGCTGCTGCCGGACGCGACACCCGGAAGGAAGTCGTGGCGCTGGTAGTCGGCGCTGGCGGCACGTCCATGGCGGCGGCGTACGCGATGCGCCAACTGGGCGTCGCCCAGCTCTTCATCTACAACCGGACGCTCGCGAAGGCCGAGGAGGTTGCGCGGCGCTTCGGCGCGCAGCCGTTGGCGTCCTTGACCCCCGACGTCCTCGCTGCAGTGGACGTCGTCGTGAGCACGATCCCGGCGCAAGCAGGCTTCGTGCTGCCCGACTACCTGCTGGAGACGCCGCACTCGGTGGTGGTGCTCGACGCCGCGTACCAGCCGCCGGTCACGCCGTTCCTCGCGCACGCGTCAGCGCGCGGTGCGTCCTGCGTCCAGGGCTTCGAGATGCTCTACGAGCAGGCGATCGAGCAGTTCGACCGCTGGCACGCGGCGACGGCGCTGCGACCCGGCGGTGTCAACGTCGACGCGGTCATGAAGCTCGCGTGTCTGCAGCACATCCCGGCCGACCAGCGCCTGTAGACAGACTCCCACCACGCAACGAACGTCTCAGGCACAGGAGGCGGCCTCCAACGTCCACATGAACTGGCGCGTGCATTCCCAACGACTCTGCTCTCTGTGCACGAAGGAGACACCGTCAGCTCTCTCTCTCTCTCTCTCTCTTTCACACATACATACACACACCACCCTGTTTGCTCAACGCACCATCCACAGATCCTCTCGAGCTGCGCTGCGCTGGGACACTGTCGCCACGCGGACGGCGCCGCGCCACTGGTGTCCGTACCGGCCGCTTAGTGCGACGCGCTGGCGTTTCTCCGCGAGATCGTCATCGCCGCGGCGCCGGTGGCCACGAGCGCGCCGACGAAGTGCAGCGGGATGGACACCGTGCAGCCGTTCGTGCTCTGGTTCGCCAGTGCCTGCAGCCACCACCCACACCCAGACTCCCAGTTAGCGCCACGACGAGCAGCTCTCCACTCCCCCCGTCTCACCGCCGTACCGAGAGCGCGACGCCCATGTGGATGACGAACACGGCGCCGACGATCACGGGCGACTTCTTGCGGTAGCCGTCGAAAGCCACGACCATGAGCGCGACGTCCATGAGCGTGAGCGCGAGCGTCGAGAGCGCCGCCGAGAAGATGAGCGGCACACTCTCGCACGACGCCGAGAACGCGGCGCCGCGCGAGCCCGTGGACGAGCCCACTACGCTGCCGTACATCATGAGCGCGTGCATGAGCGAGAAGCCGACGCCGCCCGCTGCGCGCGCCGCACCCGCATCCCCATCGTTAGTCGGAGCGTCCGTCTCAGCCTCACGCCGCACGCGGACACACACAAACACACGTACGCACCGAGTCCCGACGTGACATCATTGAGCGGGAACTGGTGCGAGGACGTCGTGACCTTGAGCACCGCGCGCTCTGTGCGCGTGTAGAGCGCGTAGAAGACGATGCGCGCTGCCTCCTGCACGACGACAGCGAGCGGCACCGTGGCCTCCACGGAGCTCTTGAGCGGCGGGATGACGCGCCAGAGCGTCGCGGTCACGAGAATGGCGACGAGCCAGACGAAGGCGCCGCTGAGCGCGAGGATCACGAGCTGCGCGCGGCGCGCGACGACCACGAAGAAGAGCGCGGCGAGCGGCCCGAAGGCCGTGAGGATGCAGCCGAAGAAGAGCGGCCAGTTCACGGTGCCGTCGCTCAGCCCCATGCTTGCTTTGCTTGTCGATTTGGGAATTATTGTGTGCGGGTGGGCTAAACTGGCGTTTTCAAGGAGCGGGAAGATTGCTGCGGATAACTTGATGTTTGTATGCAAAAGAGGAAAATTCTGACTGATTCTGAGATCGGATCGGGGACTCCACTTCTGAGTTGATCTGCACTCGGGGCGAACAACACCGAGCCATGCATGCTGCTGGAGCTGCTCACGAGAGCGGAAGCAGCGCGTCGATCTCGTTCTCCGGGACGCCAGCGCTGCGCAGCTCCTGGCACGAGAGGCCCCGCTGCTTCGCGGGCTCGACCTTGAGGCGGCACAGCTTGGACTCGAAAGTCTCCTTGTCGACTCTGTCTCCACTCGTGGAGCGTGAGCCGCTGCTTGACCGTCGTCCCCGCAACAGCGAGCTCCGCCACGTCGGCAGTGCGCTTGCGCGATCTCACTAATGGCACTGCGCGTGCTGGAATCATTGCCCCGGCTTCGCTTCGACAGTTCCAGCAGCAGCGCTCGTCTTCACACTGCTGCGCGTCTTGCGCCGGCGCCGTGTCGTGCTCCCACGGCTCGCGCTCAGGGATGCACTCGCGCTCCGGAATGTGCTCGCTGTCGCGCTCGGGGACGCACTCACCGTCACTCACAACACCGCCAGCTTCGGTTGGACTTGCTAGGATGTAAGCAGATAGGATAGGCTCGAGAGCATCAAAATGCTTGCAGCGCTTTCGGAGTTCGTCTTGTACAGCAGCGCCGCCATCGCCGTCAGTGCTGGTCGCTCTGACCGCCGCTGCTTCAGCACTTGCACGCCACTTCACCCCATTGTGAAAAGCTTGCTCGAGCTTGTTGATCTGTTATTGCCGTGTCTGTACTTGAGTCCTTATTGATGCATCAAGTCTGCAACCTCCTTGCTCAGGTCAGTTTCCGTGAGCCCTTGATGAACGCACCGGTGCCAGTGGTCGTAGTTGTGGCACAGCCGTCGGCTTCCCACGATCGCTCGTTCATGGAGTGACGAGCAAGGTGGTGCCAACCTGCAAGTTCCAGTTGAGATTGCCTTTCGTGTGGACCACATCATCTCAAGTGGTCCACACGACTCCTATTCCCATATTCCGTTCGCTGGGAGCCAGTATTCCGTTCGCTGGGGAAGCCGCCACCACAATGAGCAAGCGCAAGAGCACCGACCTCGGCGGTGGCAGCGGCAGCGGCACTCACGCGCCTGGGAGCCTCCCGCGCGATGACGCGCTGATCCCGTCGTCGTCGCCGCCTTCCTCCTCTCCTTCTGCCACCGCCACCGCCGCGCCCGCGAAGAAGCGGCGCACGACGCAGGGCGGCAACCTCACGAACGCGCAGAAGCGCGCACTCTGCGTGCGCTTCGCGACCGTCAAGTCGACGCAGACGGAGCTCTGCGCCTGGGCGCGCGCCGAGTTCCAGCTGCCACACCTGCCGCATCAGAGCACGATCTCCAAGATCCTCGCGCGCGCCGACGAGCTCACGAGCATGGCGGCCAAGGACCTGGCGGCGCGCCGCCGGGGCTTCGTCACGCACCCGGAGCTCGACACGGCGCTCTGCAACTGGGTGCTCTTCGCACGCCAGAACGGCGCCAAGCTCTCGGGTGACATGATCAAGGACAAGGCGCGCCAGCTCGCGCAGCGGCTCGGGCTCGCCTCCAAGATGACCTTCTCCAATGGCTGGCTCGGCGGCTTCAAGAAGCGCCACAACATCCGCCTCAGCGGCACCACCACCACCTCCACCGCTGCCACCATCACGGGTGGCGCTGGTGCGGCGGCGCCGGCGGTGGGGGCACTCGACGCCGCGCTCGGCGGCTCCACGGACGCCGTCATGAGCGCGCTCGCGGGCGGCGCGGACCCGACGACGGCGTTCGCGCACATGACCGCGTCGGTGCCGTTCGCCGTGCGCGAGCTGCAGGAGTGTGTCAGGCTCTACCACCCGTCCGATGTGTTCGCGATGAGCGAGACGGGGCTCTACTACGCGCTCTCGCCGGAGAAGCCGACGGGTCGCGGCGCGCGGGTCGCCGCGCCGTCCGCCACGATGAAGAAGGAGTCGGAGCGCTTCACGGTCATGCTCGCGGCCAACGCCGACGGCAGCGAGCGGCTCGAGCCGTTCGTGGTCGGCAGCTCCAAGCTGTCGCCCCGCGTGGTGCAAGCCGCGATCAACGGTCCCACCACCAGCGCGGCGAGCCACGCGCGCGACGACGCGCTGCACCTCCAGTACCGCGACAACAAGCGCGCGTGGGTGACCCCCGTGCTCTTCCAGGAGTGGGTCGGGCTGCTCGACTCGAAGCTGCGCGACGAGCAGCGCAACATCCTGCTGCTGATCGCGCACGCGCCGTCGCACATCCGCATCGGGCTCGAGCTGACGAACATCCGGCTCGAGGTGCTGCCGCCGAGCACGACGCGGCAGTTCCAGCCATTCGAGGCCGGGATCTTCGACGCGTTCAAGCGGCGCTACCGGCGGCACCACCTGTACCACGCGCTCGACCGCTTCGAGGCGGGGCAGCAGGACGACATCTTCCGCGTCGAGCCGGCGCAGGCGATGCGCTGGGTACGCGAGTGCTGGTTCACGGTGCCGCATATCACGATCAAGCACTACTGGGACGCGGCGGAGATCACGAGCGCGCCGAAGCCGCCGCCGCAGGCGCATCACGCGATCGAGGAGATGGAGCTCGGGGTTGAGAACGAGATTGCGGACACCGTGTCAGCGCTGCACGTCGCGCGGCCGCTCACGATCGACGAGTACCTGAGTCCGAGCGACGAGAGCATCGCGTTGCACTGCGCGGGCACGGACGAGCTCGACTTCATCCAGTGCGTGGGCGAGAGTCCGGAGCGGGACCTCGCGCTCACGAGGCTCGCAGGCTCGCAGAGACTCGCGGGAGCAGAGGGCGACGCCGGCAACAAGCCGCGCAGCGACGTGGACGCGGCATCGGGTTCAGCAGCGTTCGGCGCGGGCGTTGCGTCTGGTGGCTCGCACGTGAGCAACGAGCAGCTCCTCGCGAACCTCAAGGTGCTGCTGCCGGAACTCGACCGCCTGCGCTTCGACGACCACACCAAGAGCAGCATCCGCGCGGCGTTCCGCAGGCTCAAGGACCGCGAGTCGGAGCAGTCGGGCGACGCCAAGCAGCGGCAGTCGGCCACGCGCCGGGCCATGATGGTGCCGAGCAGCAGCAGCAGCGCCGCCCACGCCCACGCTCAGGCGGTGGCGCTGGCGCTCGCTGTCCCCGCCTCCGTCGCGCCGGCGCAGCCCGGAGCACCACAGTCGGCGGCGGCGCTGGTGCCGGAGCACACGGTGATCTAACGCTCGTGCATTGTACAGTCGGCCACGTAACACGACACCGTCGCGCTACTTGCTCGCCGCCTGCGCGTCCGGCAGCGGCGGCGTCACCCCCGCGCGCCGCAGCAGCGCAGCGTTCAGTGCCATCTCCTCGCGGCTCATGCCGTACTGATCCTCGGCGCCGCGGCGCGCGTCGTCCGCCGCCATCTGGCGCTTCACGAGTGCCTGGTGCGCGCGGCTGCGCTCGCGTGCCTGCTGCTGCTTGTCGCGCTCGAGCTGCTGCCACTGCGCCAAGTCGCGCTGGCACGCGCTCGCGTGCGCGTCCTCGGCCGCCTGCTCCAGCTCGAACTTGTGCCGGCGCTCGCTGCGCTGGTGCTGCAGCGCCGCCACCTGCGCGCGCGCCGCCTCGTGCTGGCGCACCGCGCGACACCGGAGTTCGTCTTCCTCGCGCTGCCGCACCTGCGCCTGCACGGCGGCGGCGCGCAGCTCGTCGTCGCGTGCCTTCTCCTCGGCGCTCGGCACGTTGAGTAGCGCGAGCCTCACCCTCTTGCTCTGCTTGTCCAGGATCGCCTGGAGCTCCTGCCGCCGTTGCGCCTCCTGGCGCGCGAGCTTCTCGTCGTACGCGCGCTGCAGCTGCTGCTCCTCCTCCTGCGCGCGCGCCGCGTCGTGCCGCTTGCGCTCGAGTTGCAGCGCGTTCGCCTTCTTCACGAGCGCCATCTCCGCCTTGTGCTGCGCCTTGCGGCGCTCCTTCTCACGCCGCTCCGCCTCCAGCTGCGCGTTGAAGCGCTCCACGGCGCGCAGCTCGCCGAGCGCCTTGTGCTGCTGCGCTGCGAGCTGCTGCTGCTGCACGCGCTGCAGCTCCTGCTGGCACCGCGCGGCTTCCTCGACCACGGCTTCCTGCTGCGCGCGCCGCGTCGCCGCCTCCTGCGCCTGCCAGCTCGCCGTCTGCTGCGCCTGTTGCGCTGCGAACGCGTCGGCGCGCGCGCGCTCCTGCTGCCGAAGCGCGTGCTTGCCGGCTTCCTGTTGCGCGAGGTCGTTCCGGTACTGCGCCGCCGCCGCGAGCTGCCGGCGCCGCGCGTCCTCGTGCTCGCGCTTCACGTCCGCCTGCTCCTTCTCGAAGATCTGAGCACCGGAAGACGACGCCGTCAGCGCACCTGCGAAAGTCTACAAGCGCCGAGGCACCAGCACCGCTGGACGCACCGAGACCCAGAGGTTGGGCGGACGCGCGCGCGGCGGCCGGCGCACGACACCGAAGCGGTCTTCGTCGTACTCGTCGTCGGCGTCGAGTGCTCTTCCTCCACTTCCGCCGCCAGCGCCAGCGCTCGGGAGGTCAGCGGCTGCGCGCGTCTCGCTCGTCGCGCTGCTCTTGGCGGCGACCGGCGGTTTGTGCTGCTTCGCCACGCGCGCGAGCTGCTCGCCCACGTGGCGGATGATGAGACGGCCGCTGCCACCGCCGCCGCGTGCCTGCGGGTTCTCCGCGTGCCGCCGCGCGGCGCTGTCCACTGCGCGCTGGATGGCGGCCGACTCCTCTCGCGCGCGCTGCGCTGCCGCCCCCTTCTGCACCAGCAGACGCTGCGCGGGCGAGAGCGCGAGCCCGCCGCCGGTCGTCGTCGGCGGCGCCACCATCGCTCTCTCTCTCTCTCTCTCTCTCTCCGACCCTGCGAGTCGCGGTGTGTGCGGCTGGGAATAGCTGTCTGCGATGGCGCCGCCGTCGAGCTACGAGCTCTGCGTCTTCGAGCTACGAGCTCTTTTGCTGCTGCTGCTGCTGCCGCTGCACGATCGAGTAGATCGCGTTCGTCATGATCCGGAAGCAGTCGGTGAAGCCGAAGGTCGGGTCCTCGCCGTCGACGACGCTCGACGCTTGGGCGGCCGAGCTCCGCGGACGCGGTAGCGGCTGCTTCGCTGGCGCGTTCGGGTACCGCACGAAGTAGTATCGCGCCATGACGACCACCGTGTCGGCACCTTCCGGCTCGGACTCGCTGCTGCTGCTGCCGGAGGTGGTGCCGTCCGCGCTCGAGCGGCTCGTGCTGGTCCCCGCGCCGACGCCGACGCTCCGGCGCTTGATCGGGAACGAGCGCAGCACGAGCGCGGACGAGACGTCTTGGCGGAGCCGCGTCTCCGGGGAGTACGGCGAGAGCGCGTCGTGGTCGACGAAGTTGGCGCACACCACCGCCTTGTCGCTCTCGGCCGAGTACTCGCTGAACATGGCGGACTTGGACTCGACGTGCACGCCCGCTGGCGTCGCGATCGCGAAGTGGTGCAGCATGGCGCCGACGTCCGCTTCGTTCACCGCCTCGTCCGGGTCAATGCGCTTGCTGCCGGCGTTCTGGAACCCACAGCTGCCCTCGCGCACCATGAGGTCGCTCGAGAGCTCGGTCCACATGATCTCGAGGTTGTAGAGGAAGTCGTGCAGCGCGTCGAACGCGTGCTTGACGCTCGCGATGCCTACGAGCGGCACCATGTCGAACGACGCGAAGCACGCGTCACCGGACGGCACCGTGAACGCCTCGGACGACGAGAACGCGCACGCTGGGTTTGACGCGAAGCTCTTCATGCGCTCGGCCACGTACCGCTCGGCGTCTCGGAGCGCGAGCGGCCGGAGCGCGCGCAGCGTGGCCACGCGCTCGTGCCACGACTCTCCCAGCTCGATGTACCGCTCGATCGGGTTCAAGCGGTACGTCAGCGCGCTGTACTGCGTCACGGCCGAGTGCGCAGCCGCAACCGCGAGCTTCTGCTGCCGGAGCGCGGCGCGCAGCGCGTCCGCCTCGCGCTGCTGCTTGGCGAGCGCCACAGCGTTGCTTGCGGTCGAGCCGGTGATGAATGCCTTGCGCGCCTCGAGCAGCCGCACGCTCTCGACGAGCGCCTTCTTCTCCGCCTGCGCGGAGAGTCTCGCGTTAGCTGGCTCGGTCGTTGTGTGAGTCGGCGGAGAGCGCCTTTGCTCGCGTACCTGCTGCAGCGCGTACCACTCGCGCCTGGGCTTGCGCTTGCGCTGCTGCGACGGCGCATTGCTTGCTGTTGCTGCTGTTCGTGGCGGCGGCGGAGTGTCGTCGCGCGCTGCTGGAGATCGCAGCGCCATGCTTCTCTTCAGGTCGAGGTGGCGGATCGCGGAGTGAGTGACGATGCAGCCGAAGTTGCCGAGGACGAAGTCTTCAGGCTCTTCACAAGAGCGATTACACTGGCCAAATGGGCATTGCGTTACGAGAAGAGACAAATTACCCTAATAAAATCACAATGCGACCAAATGCAGTGTGAAATTTAGTGAGAAGCATATTTGAAAGCCATTTGAGGCGTTCAAAAGTGCCCATTTCAGCTCAATGACAGACGCTTTGGGCACCGATGTGATCAACAATCATTTTGATTATTGGCTGTATACTTGTATACTCTATTCCAGATACCATCCGGTCAAGTAGACACAAGGATATGACTCGGAGTATACACATTTTCCCAACCCACAAGGTGAAGCTCTCCAGCAACGCGTGCATGCGCTCCTCGCCGCCGCCGCAGCTCGCCACCAGCCCGCCGCCGCCCGCCGTCGCCACCTCCGACGTGCCCGCACTGCCGTCGCCGTCGGTGCCACCGTCGCAGAAGAAAGCCAAGCTGCAGCACCCCGAGGCGGCCTCCATCGCACGCGCCACCGCCACGATCTCGCTCGCCGCCCCCACAATGGCGACCACGCGCGCCGACCGGCGCCACTGGGACCTGCTACGGCTGCTGCAGCACCCCACCGCGTTTCCGAACGAGAGCTCCGCCGTGGCGCTCGGCGAGTTCGACGCCACCGCGGCCGTCGACACGCTCGCGTTCCTGCAGGGCGAGTGCCAGGTGCTGATCATCGGCGCCGGCGGGCTCGGCTGCGAGCTGCTCAAGAACGTCGTGCTCTCGGGGTTCACCAAGGTGCACATCATCGACATGGACACGATCGACGTGTCGAACCTCAACCGCCAGTTCCTCTTCCGCGAGAAGGACATCGGCCGCCCCAAGGCCGAGTGCGCCGCCGAGTTCGTGCGCGAGCGCATGAAGCCCAGCGCCGCCGCCGATGACGACGACATGGACGGCGGCGACGCGCGCGTCGAGATCACGCCGCACTTCAAGCGCGTGCAGGACATGGACGTCGAGTTCTACCGGCAGTTCCACCTCATCCTCTCCGGGCTCGACAACATCGAGGCGCGGCGGTACGTCAACTCGCTCGTCGTCTCGCTCGCGGACGTGGACGACGACGGGAACGTGGACCCGGCGACGATCATCCCGCTGATCGACGGGGGCACCGAGGGGCTGCGCGGCCAGGCGCGCGTGATCATCCCGCGCGTCACGAGCTGCTTCGAGTGCTCGCTCGAGTCCTTCCCGCCGCAGAAGTCCTTCCCGATGTGCACGATCGCCGAGACGCCGCGGCAGCCGGCGCACTGCGTCGCGTACGCGTTCATCGTGCTCTGGCCGCGCGAGTTCCCGGAGAAGAAGCTCGACAAGGACTCACCCGAGCACATGCAGTGGGTCTTCCAGCAGGCGAAGGAGCGCGCGGAGCAGTACGGCATCGCCGGCGTCACGTACAGCCTCACGCTCGGCGTGGTGAAGAACATCATTCCGGCCGTGGCGTCCACGAACGCCGTGGTGTCGGCCATCTGCGTGAACGAGGCGGTGAAGGCCATGACGTACTGCAGCCAGCTCATGAACAACTACCACATGCACATGGGGGCCACGGGCAGCTACTCGCACACGTTCGAGTACGAGAAGAAGGCGGACTGCGTTGTGTGCTCGTCGCTCGACAAGCGCATCGCGGTGGACGGCGAGACCACGACGCTGCAGATGCTGCTGGACGAGCTCTGCGGGGACAAGTATCGGCTTCTCAAGCCCTCGATTAGCTCGAGCTCGGCGAACTTGTTCATGCAGGGCCCGCCGGCGCTGCGTGCGGCGACGAGCGTGAACCTGGAGAAGAAACTGCGCGACCTGGTGGCAGACGGCGAGTTGCTGACGATCACAGACTCGGTCTTCGTCGGCGACCTCGCGCTCTCACTCCAGGTGTCGTTCACGTAGGCGGCGCGGAAGACGCTCGGGCACGTTCTCACAGGTCCACGCGCGTGCGCGTTGGTAGATGCGAGCGTTCGTGCCGCGCCTCTCAATACTAGCACTGCGCGTCGCTCTCCGTTTGTGGCCACGAGGGCGAAGCGCAAGAAGTGGATGCAGTGTCCCAATGGTGCGGAGCCAGCAACGACTTGCGCTCACCAAGATCCGCGGTAAGTGGACGATGCGATGCGAGTGAGCGAGCGACCAAGTGGAGGTGCTCGCGAGCGATCCGGTGGCTCGCAAGACTTCCGCGCGCCTGCAGCTTCAACTCGCACCAGCCGGCAGCACAGGCGGCCGAAGCAGGAGGAGGCCGGTCCTCTGCGGCAGCCAGCTCCCTATGCGCCTGGAGCTTGCAGCACAAGCAGCTCACTCGACGTTGGACGATGAACACCTAGCACATCGAGCGTAGCTGCATCGCCGACGGCAGCGGCGGACAGCTCGAACGCTCTCTAAAGCACGCGGGGACCCGCCCTGGAGCAAGCGATCGATCGATCGATAGCGAGCGAGCGCACCGCGAGCTTCAACAAGGTGGCGGATCACCGCATCGGCGCCGCGAGCCGAGCGAGGCCGAGTTCGGAGCGGCAAATCGCGCGCGCCGCAGCGCCTCTGGACATCTCGAGCTCAAGCATGTGGCATGCACCCCACACCCGAGTGCCCGAGCGAAGCACCAGAGCGGGCGACCGAGCGAGCGCATGCGCATTCTGGACGCGCGGCGGCCACCCAGCAAGAGCGTGCAGCGACTTGCCACGAGCCACGCTGTATTCATGTTGGAGCCGGAGCGAGGCGAGTTATACGCAAACGAGTTTGAGAGGGTCCCATCATTTCGCTCTGCGTGGACTCGTTGACTCGGATCGAGTATGAACAAGTCAACTGTGGGAGATCCTCTTGGTGTTTGCGGTAGCTCTAAAATCGAGGGACTGTTCGCATTGTACACTTGAAGAAAGTAAGAAAAAGTCGAGTTCGCACACCGCTGTGCCAACGCTCCGTGTTTGACACATCAGGACAGCTTTTTCGCACAACGCGACGAAAGCACGCGTCGTGTGAACCAAGACAAGTCGTCAGCGCTCGCTCGCTAAACGCACGGGAGCCTTCTCGGGTGTCGGTCGAGGTTGCTGTTGTTGCTGTTCGGGGTGCTGGTGATCGGGGCTCGAAGCGCGCGCACTGGACGAGAGGCGCAAAAGCGAACATCACGCGTTTTCGGGATGGCGTATTTTTTGTCGGGTTCGGCACGCCAGACGCTTTCGCGTACTGTACGGTTCGGTCCTGAGTTGCCCTTTTTTCGCTTTAGTCGAACGCTGCATAGTGGGATCAAGAGAGAGAGAGTGAGAGTTTCTCACACAATGTCGTCTTTTGTGCGGGTTTTGTGTGCGCTTGCCGCCCGCAAGAGCGGCTCGAGCTTATCTGGCACCAAGTCTTGGTCCTTCGCCACGCGCACTTGCGAGGCGATCGAGCTTGCCGTGAGTCCTGCTCGCGACCTCGCGCGCGTTGGTACATGCTGCTTGCAGCAGCCGTGCTGGTGCAAGGCGGAAGTGCCGGCGTCTCTGCGTGTCTCTCTCCATCGGACCCATGCGCTTTAGTGAAAAAAGTATCTTTTGCATTCGTCACGTGGCCGCTATCGCCTTGCGTTGCTGCCTTGCGTTCCAGCTCGAGCGCTGCGGACGCTGGCGTTGTGCCGCGCACGCACAAGCATGAGCTCGCCGTTCCTTTCTCGTGGGTCCTGCAGGCGACCGGGCTTGCAGGTGCGAGCATCTACCGAGAGCGACACCCAGCAAGGAGAGTGCCGACTCGAGTTCGAGATTTGGTGTGGAGGTGGTGTGGTCGATCGCGTTGAGGCGGGGCAGCCCCAGCCAGCGCTGCTGCTTGATTCCTCCAGCCGGAAGTCGGCAGGAGGAACATGGTGCTTGCCTGCCTGCCGCCCGCCCGCCTGCCTGCCCGCCCGCCCGCTCCATCGATCTATCCAGGTTTGCCATGCTTCTCAACTCTCACATACAGACAGGTGGTTGCCGCCTCGAACTCAAACTGCATGGCCGTCTGGCAAGCAACAACGAAGAAGCAGATCGCTCCGACTGTGCGATGTGAGTTGGTCGGTCGGTGCGCGCACAAGCAGAGGAAGATGATAGCAGGATTAGGAGCCCGTCGCCGCCGCTGTCTTCGTGCGAGCGAGCCTTCCGCTCGCATCGATCCTGGCAGGGGCGTCAACCGGCGAGGTTCACGCTCATCGGAGCAAGCGGCGAGCTGGGTGGCAACCTGGTAAATGTATCGCGAAAGGCTCGGGGTGGTGGTGGCGTGGCGGTCTGCGTGCCGACCGACCGACACGCTCGCTGCTGGCCTCGCGCTTGCCCCGCCGCACTTCTCGCCTTCGTTCCGGACCACCCGTATCGATCGCCCACGAGCCAAAACGGCAACCAGCACAAAAGGGCAGCAAAAAGAGATCCGGTTTTCGACCACATTGAGGAGGAGGAGACTCGCTCCGAATAGAGCGCCGTGTGCCGCGCTGTCGCATAGAGCGAAGCGAAGCGGGCAATGTGATTTCACATCTTGCGATTCAGTTTGCGGCTTTTGTCTTCGCTCCTAAAACCTAGCTTTTGCGAGGATGTAGCTAGGTTTTGCAGGACTTTTGGCTGGCGGCGGCTAATTTGCAGCGTGCGAAAGCGAGAGACTCGATCTTGAGCAGACGCACATGCACACACAGAGGAAGTTGTCTCTTGTCACAGAGCACACGCGGCAGTGCAGCAATATAGCCCAAGCTCTCTTACTCTCAAACATACCTACAACCAGCCAGCACCACACACCTTCTGCGTCCAAACAGACCAAGACAAACCGCACCACCGCGCACACAATTTCAACGAACCGACGACGACGCCATTTTACTGCTCCGAAATGCGTAAAAATGCCACGAAATGCAATCGAGTCAGTGCGCGCATAAAACGCTTCCGCGCTCTGATTGGCGGGGCTGCCTTCCTGCTCCGAACAGAGCGCTGTCGAGACACTCCCCGCCACACCAGTGCCACACACACGAGCGACGCGCTCTTGGAGCCTGCAAAAGGTCCGCGAGAGGACGAGCGACACACACCCCGCCCCACCACCAAGCAGGCCGTCTCCCGCTTGCCTTGCTTGCCTTCGCTCCCTTCCCGAGCGAGCGAGCGAGCCGCCGAGCCGCCGACGCTTTTCATTCCGCAATTTCCCGACCGTCGACGACGCCGCCTCCAGCCAGCAGCTCTCCCAGCCAGCCAGCTACAGCGTGCGCGCGTCACTCCAGTCAGGAAATCTCCTTCAAACCGCCGAGTTGTCGCAGCCCACGTCTTCTGAAGCACCAGCGCAGTAGCAGCAGCCGCGAGTGACCATGGCGGGCGGAGGCAACTCGTACATGTCGATGGCGACGCCGAACGACGCGAAGAACTACACGAACGAGGTGGGTCAGATCCAGTGGGCACAGGTGCCGCTGAACGC
>JAASFS010000645.1:0-13879 GCA_023333865.1 Globisporangium perplexum | reverse complement strand
GAGCTTGAGAGATCTGGTTGTTTCTTCCTCTCGTATGCGATGAGGAACGATAGTGATAAAATAGAAGGGAATGGAATGGAACCCTCTGTTTTGTCACTATTGTAACTGGTATACTTATATACGTGTATACATCCGCATATATCCGACATTCAATTTGACTCCCTTGGTTTTCGCACAGTAGCGTTTCTGGTGTGATCCAAAACCATGCTTTGTTCAAGTCATCGATTCGTCCTGAACCAGGTCTCGAGTGTGCCTTGACTTGCTCTCGAGTAAGTCCTTCCCCTGCTGAAGTATCGACGTCTTCTTCCTCAAGCCGCGTCGAGGACCGTAAGAGACTGGACACAACACATACATGCACGCTCGAGTGTTTCCGCACACGAACGGCGGTGAGCGCGAGCGCACTTTCAAGCTCAGCCTTGGTTTTGATCCTCTCGATCAGAGTTGAGCGCGACAAGAGTCAAAGCGAGTCTTATTTCTCGCTCGCTCGCATGGCTCCCAAGCTCTGCGGTTCGCCTGTCAGTGGTGGTGCGCGCATGCAAAGCGCGGAGCGACCAAGTGATTCTGCTCGAGTTGGAAGAATCAGTTTGTGGCGTCATGCACTCATGCATGCAGCTTTCTCCAGCACCAGCGCTCGCTCGCTCGCTCGGGCTCAAGTGGAGTGAGCGGGAACTGAGATCGTGAGTCAGCGAGGAACGGAGCCTCTCTCCTGTTTGGTTGGTTGAACCATCTCGCATCGAGGCGAGTAAGCTAGCGAGTCAGAGCGCGAGCGTCTGATGGTATGCGTACTTCATCCTACTCGCACCGAGGTGGAGCGGCGAAGGGAACCACGTGCCACGATCCTCGGTGTTCGCCCCGCAGATCACAATGAACGCGAAGTGGTTTGCAGTGCAAAGCAGGCAGGCGCGGCGGTCCAAGCGGCAGCGTGGCATGCGCGCTTCGCGGCAACCGAGCGACCACCACAAACTCGGAGACGGAAGTGTAGGTTGAAGTGCCTGCTGCCGGTGCTGGGTTGCTGGATCCACCTCTTGCCGCGGTGAATGCAGCAGCAGCAGTAGCAGAGCGTGAAAGATGGTCTGCGAGTGCGAGCAAGAGAGCAAGAGCAGGTCGTGCCGTATCGGGAGTATTGATACAAGCACTGCAGCTTTTCAAGATCGCGGCAGCATGGAAGCGCCATGAAGCGCGCGTGAAGCATGAAGCTCGAGCGAGCGGCGCGCATAGCTCTATGTCGCTCGCCAGCGCCGGCCCCCGTGCTCTCGATGTTCTCGCGCTCCCAGCGTTGTCGTCGGTCAGCATTGAGGTTGCCTCGAGCTCTCGTGTGTGTGCTCAGTACTCGCGCAACAGCAGCAGCAACAGCGGGATAGCGCAGCCAAGTCTCCTAAAACCACGGAATCCTGATTCCTGAAAGCGGAGGTCGCGAGAGGGCGCGTCATTCACGCGCTGCGGCCGGTGATTGGCTACCCGTGTCGGTGACGCGCTAACTCGAAGGAGGATGGACGCACCAGCGGAACCAGCGAACTCGCATCGAGTCGTTCAGGACCATCCGGTGTTGCAGGTCAGTTCGCATACCGCGCTCTTTGCGATCGGAATCCGCTCACGCAGGCACATGCACGCATACAGGTTCCCTCTCCGCCAACAAGTCGCCTCGACAAAAGTGCACCCTGTCAAGTTTCAGCTGAACTTGCCTCCTCCTCCCTCGCCGCGTTTGTGCAATGCTCGTGAAGCTGCTCGCTCGCTCGCTCGTGTGTGTGTGCGAAGCCTGCTCTCTCTCTCTCTCGCTCTCTTCGCGCCTGCTTGTGCCGCACCACGTGCCACTTCCGCGCCAACGTCGAGATCGCTCGCAACGAGCTTTCCTCACTTTGGAATTCCCAGTCTCCTGTCAGCAGCAGCAGCAGCAGCAGCACCACCACCACCACCAGCAACTCCCTCAAGCCTCCCGCGCCAAGGACAAGCACCCTCGCCATGCTCCGCTCGTCGTCGTCGCGCTGGGCGTCGCACGCGTGCACGGCGCTCTCGGTCGCGGCGCTCGTCGTGCTCGTGGGCAGCAGCCTCGTCGCCGCGCAAGCCACCGCCGCGCCGGAGGTGCCCGAGTGTACCGCCGCGCAGTACCTCGACAAGGAAGCGAACGTGTGCGTGGACTTCCCGCGTCCCGGCGCCAAGGCCGGCATCGACCTGAGCGTCGACATCAACTCGGGCAACACGGCGTGGCTGCTCGCCGCGAGCGCGCTCGTGATGATCATGACGCCCGGCGTGGCGTTCTTCTACGCGGGTCTCGCCGGCGAGGAGATGGCGTCGAACACGATCATGATGTCCTTCGTGTCCATCGCGATGGTCTCGATCCAGTTCTTCGTCTTCGGCTACTCGGTCAGCTTCGGCTCGGACGGGCTCTTCCAGTGGGCGGGCTACAACGACGTCACGGGCGTGCCGAGCGGCACGTACGGCGCGCAGATCCCGCACGCGCTCTTCGCGTTCTTCCAGACGCAGTTCGCGATGATCACACCGGCCCTGCTGAGCGGCGGCATCGTCGGCCGCATGAAGTTCGGCTCGTTCATCATCTTCGTGCTGCTCTGGACGTCGATCGTGTACGACCCGCTCGCGCGCTGGATGTGGTCACTGAAGCTCGACAGCGAGTACGCGATCACGGCGCTCGGGTGGGAGGGCAAGATGGGCAGCCTCGACTTCGCGGGCGGTACTGTCATCCACGTCTCGAGTGGCTTCGGCGCGCTCGTGGCCGCGATCGTCGTGGGCAAGCGCTACAACCACGGCGAGGAGGTGAAGCCGCACAACGTGCCGCTCGTCATGATCGGCGCGACGCTGCTCTGGTTCGGCTGGTTCGGCTTCAACGCCGGCTCGGCTGGCGCGGCGGACGGCGTCGCCGCAATCGCTGCGATCAACACGCACCTGGCTGCGTCGGCGGGCTTTCTCACGTGGATCGCCATCGACTGGCTCGTGAACGGCTCGGTGGACCCGTCGGGTGCCGCGAGTGGCGCTGTCGCGGGTCTGGTGAGCATCACGCCGGGCTGTGGTTACGTGCTGCCGTGGGCGTCCGTGATCTTCGGCATCGTCGGCGCGATCGTGGCGTTCTCGTGCGTGCGCTTGAAGAACATCCTGCGCTACGACGACACGCTGGACTCGTTCGCGATCCACGGCTGCGCTGGGTTCGCGGGTGGTCTACTCACCGGTCTGTTCGCGACGCCGGACGTGAACCCGGCGATCGTGGGCGGTGCGTTCTACGGCAACGCGGAGCAGCTGTGGCATCAGTTCGTGTCGCAGTGCGTGGCAGCGGCGTACTCGTCGGTCGTGACGTTCCTGATCCTGATGGCGCTCAAGTACACGATCGGGATCCGCGTGTCGGAGGAGAAGGAAGTGAACGGCGTGGACATCTCGTACCACGGCGGCGCGGCGTACACGAACGCGAGCACGCACGGCCCGTCGTCGCCGGTGCTCAAGGCGGCGAACCCGCCGCAGTCGGACTTCGCGGCGCTCATGACGCCGTCGGTCGTGGACGGCTCGGAGCCGAAGCCAAACGCCGCGATCACGAACGTCTAGGCGCCTCCTGCGCGCTGTCGTCTGCAGCACCTCCTGGTCTGCTCCCGTCCATCGTCGAGATCGAGATCGATCGGCTGCTGGACGGCCATCTCGAGAAATTGAGCGAGCGCGCGCGCGTAGTTCATCGTCGCGCGCTGCACTGTAACACTGTTTATGAATGCGAATGTGAGTGTCGTTGCTTCGCAGAGAGTCTTGACGCACGCATGGCCATCAAGTGCGTTGCTGGTCGTTCGATCAGTTGGGGAGGCACATGGCTGGCGAATACTTTTGGGGCGTCTCCTGTTCAATCACTTTCGAGTCGAAAGATCGCCCTTCAAGTGAAGCTCGCAACATGACATAACGTTGCCTCCTTTGGCATCTGCTCCGATCGTGACGCTGGCTGCTCCGCGATGGTCACATGGCAGTTTGAAGGAAGAGTTGGTGGAGAGGCTTGCTCTTTAGGCACCGAAGCGTCCTTGGTCCTGGTCCGCGAGAGAGCTCCGCAGTTGAATAACTTAGTGTGCGGCGCGACGGGCTTGTTGCTGGTACGCTCGCTAGTCTACAGGTTGCCGCGCTTCGCTGTCTGCTGGGGGCCCTGGGGAAGGCGTCTGCTCTATCATCTCTCTCTCTCTCGCTCGCTCGCTCGCTCTAGATCGCTTCCTTGCTCGCCGCGGGGTTGACGGTGTCTCCACGCAACGCACTCTCTTCACGGCATCACACAACGCACACGATCAATCACGGCGACTCGGTCATGCCGACTAGATCCACTCGTTCGCGAGCCGAGGACGCAGCAGCTGAGGACACATGTAGTCCCACATGTCGAACGCATCGTCCTCGCTCTCGCAGCGGCGGCGCGCGCTGTCGGAGCTGCTGGCGCTCGAGAGCGAGTTGCCAAGCGACTGCTGCTTGTACGCCTCCTCTTGCGCGCGCAGCTTGTCTATCCACAGCGCCTCGGTCGAAGTCTGCGACGACACGACCATGCACGCGCTGACCGAGAGGCACGCCTGACTCAAGCGGCTCTCGGCGCTGCTGCTGCTGCTGCTGCTGCTCGTGGTCGCGACGTTCGTCGTGGGTTCTCGTGAGTCATCTGCCTCATCGTCTGGGGATAGGAGACGCGTAGCGCCGGCCGGCGTGACAGCAGCACGACTGTCGCTTGATATGTTGGGTCTGGAGCTGCTGATCGGGCTGCCGCGCTCGGCGACGACGGCGCCGGACAGCCGGATGTCGGCGTACTTGTCCCTCTCGAGCATCATGCGCCGCAGCAGGCGCTTGTTCTGCGAGTGCGCGAATATGCGGCGCACGAGACCGAAGAGCGACATCGCGCGCACGCAGTTGGATGGTGGGACGACGTTGGTCCCTAGCTGCTGCTGCTGCGGGGGGTGTGTCGGAGGCGCAAAGAGAGCGAGTGGCCGCCAGCCTTGAACCAACCAAGGCTTCCATGCTGCTGCTGATGGTCATCACTTGCAGCAGTAATGCGCGACCGCTCAAGCTCGCCGAAGAAGATCGGAGCGTGCTTGCCGACCACCAATACACGATCGCGCACACACACTCTCTTCTTGACTCCGACTCGCCTGCGCGCATGCACGCATGCTGCAAACACGCTGCAAGCAGGCTGTGTCATGACGCTCGACGCGATGGCAAGTGCGGCGTTGGACGTGATAGCCGGAGATCTCCGCCGATGCCGCAACGCAGACAGCGAGCGAGCGGAGAATCTTCGCGCATGAGCAGCGACGTCGACGGATCTCTCGCTCGCTCACGACGATCGCCGCCACCCCCGCTACCCTCCCTCGCCCCTGCTTGTGAATGCAGCGCTGAGTATCGGTGTGCGGCGCCGGCGCCGACGTCAGCACTGGTGCTCGCGGATGAGTGGGCGACGAGGAGGCAGTCGCGGAAGAAAGCGGGTTCTTCATGCCTGGTACGTGGCGAGCAAGGCGGGGCGAGCAGCTCGCTGCTGGGTTCGGCTGCGTGGTTTTCACGAACGAGAAGCGCTCGGTGCATTCCACCAACATCCAGCTCCGCGCGTCGCTGCTCTGCTTCGCGCGCTCAAAGCGTGTGTGCGAGAGAGTGCGAGGCGTCTCAACAAGGCGCTTCTTAGGCTGGCGATTCGAGACTTGGGTGAGAGATCGATGGCGTCGAGCATGGCTCGCGAAGACAAGCAACTCGAGCCACCCACCATCCATCCAACGTGCTCACCTGCACAGCAAAGGATCGCGGCGGTCGACGAAGCCATCGTAGTCGGTACTCACGCTTTGCTTCCGCAGTAGAGAGGAAGCGCAGGAGTGCGGAGAAGGTCGCTCCACGGAGACCATGGCAAGCTGGCGTGAAGTTTGTCTTCTTTGACTTATGCTCCGGGAGCGAAGCTGGCGCATGCTCAAGCAGGTGTGTTTGGTCTGCATGTCATGTTGGTGCGTGTTCCTGGAGTAGTCCCGTATGAACACTCGTGCTTGCAGCCGTGAGCTGTGCAGTCATCCACTGCTCGGTGGACTATTACTAGCGCCGAAAGCCTGACACCCGCTGTCTTGGCCGCTAGCAGAGCTCATGCGAGCAGGTTCACGTGCATCGCTCGCCAGCTTGTAGATCGCGCACGTCATGTTCCAACCCATACTTTATCGAGGGCATCTTCATGTTGACAATGTCCCCGATAAAGTACGGTTTGTTAAATACGGTTCGATTTGTTGATTTAGTGATTATGTTTAGACATAGTAGCACTGTTCGAATCTGGTGATACTTTCCTAGATCATGTTGGTTCGATCAGGATTGGTTTCCTATTTACACCATTTTAGCCAATGAAAAGACAGCGAAACTGATATTGAAACCTCCGCCCTTTCTCTCGATTGGTCTCATTCCCATGCGATTCCTATCTGTGTAGTTCTTTGATATCAGGTCGCTCAGAATCGAATGGGATAGCAGCCAATGTGCACCCACCCCACTATCCAGCGAGCCAAAACCAAACACACAAGCTCATTCCCGAAATCGCAGGCAGAAACACAGGCAGAGCGACCACGGTGCGTGCATGCGTGCTGGACGAGCGAGCGCGACGCGACGGCGACGTGGCGGAGTAGGCGCTGATCGTGTGTGAGAACGAATGTGCGGCAGATGCCGATCCAGACCGCAGAGGTGCAGGAGAAGGCGCGCGCGTGCTGTACGAACCCCAAGCTGCTGATCACGTATCTGTGGTTCATCACGCTGGTGCGTCCGCGTCCGACGAGGAGGAGGATGAGGAGGAGGGGAATACACAGAGAGGATGCGTGGATGCGTACACCCGAGAGATCGAGAGCTGACGCGGGAGCGTTGTGCGTGCGTGACGGCTGTGGACAGGTGTTCGGCTTCATGTACGCGCTTGCGGCGATCGTCGCGGCCGTGAACAACAACGGTAGCGGCGAGGCGGACTCCAAGTCGCTCGGCTTCGTGGGGATCTGGGCCATGTTCCTCATCGTCGGCCTTTCCGTGGGCGGCACGATGGTCATGCGCAAGTACCAGACGCCGCTCGCCGTCGGCTTCTTCATTGGCGTCGTCATCATGATGTCGCTGCAGATGTTCACGCTCTCGGTGCTCTTCGCCGGTGCCGCGTACCTCGCGCGCCAGGAGCGCGACAAGGGCAACAGCAGCACGAGCGTGCACTCGAACGACGCCGGCGCCATCTTCTCCTTCTTCATGTTTGTGCTCTACGTACGTCCGCCGCTCGCTGCGTCGTCGCGTGTCTGCTGGGTGGGGAGGAGCGAGCGGTGCTGACGCATGTGTGTTGTGGACCTTTATCTCTGCTTCTGCTGCTGTGCGTGCAGCTAGCGTTCTCGATCGTGCTCATCAAGCACCGCAACGTGATCATCAAGGAGGGCGTGGCGCTGGACCCGAGCGCTCCGAGCGCCACCGCGTCGGAGAAGAGCGCGGCCAACGCGACCGCGACCGCGTCGTCGCCCAAGGTCATCCGCACGGACCTCGAAGCTGGCGCCGGCAAGTCGCTCGCGCCGCCCGTGAGCGTGTAGACAGACGACGAGATCCGAGATCCGAGATCCGAGCGAATGAGAGACCGAGGGGCCAAGCGAGTGAACCGCTCGACGAGCTCCAGCTAGCTGCATCGATTTTTCAGCGGCAGCAGCGGCGGCGGCGCCGACGACGACGACGCATCCTGCAACATCCTGTCTGCACACACGCGCGCCGCCACCGCCTGCTGCCGCGTTGAATTCCACACATCCGTACCATACGCTGCTCTTCTCCATACAATCCCAGCGTGAAGAAAGCGAGGGATCTGAACCTGGTTTTCTTCACTATACGAGTTTTGCGCTGCGGACCTTCGGGTACGCCAGCAGCCGCTGCCAGCAGCCACCACCACCAACGCACCTCACTCTGCAACCAGCGCCCGACGCCCGAGAACCGACCGCGACCATGGGCTTCGAGATCGAGACCATCAAGGCCGGGTGCGTGTGTGTGTGGCTGTTATCTGACGGGAGCCGCCCGCCCGCCCACCTGACGCTCTCTCTCTCTCTCTCTCTCTCTCACTCTGCAGCGACGGCACCAACTTCCCCCAGCCCGGCAGTACCGTCAAGGTGCACTACGTCGGGACGCTCACGAACGGCTCCAAGTTCGACTCGAGCCGCGACCGCGGCCGCCCGTTCGAGTTCCAGGTGCGCTCCTCGACCCGAGTGGATGCTGGCGGTTGGAAGGGGACTCGCTCACCCTCTCTCTCGCTCTCTCTCTCTCTGCGGCGGCAGCTCGGCGCCGGCCAGGTGATCCGCGGCTGGGACGAGGGCGTCGCCAAGGTTCGTCGGTCATCGAGTCGCGTTGCGTTGCCAACCGGTCCTCCTGGCGCCTGATGCGTCTGCCTGTACACCGCCAGATGAGCCTCGGACAGGTCGCCAAGCTCACGCTGCCGCACGAGTACGCGTACGGCGAGCGCGGCTACCCGCCCATCATCCCGGCGCGCGCGACGCTCATCTTCGAGGTCGAGCTGCTCGGCTTCAACTGAGCGGCTGTGTGGCCCACCGCCGGCTTCTAACGCGCCAAGTCACGTGCAGCCGCTTGTCTCTCTCTCTCGCCCTACTCCCCGCACGTCCCCTGCCCCCGTCCTACTGCGTGCTGGCGAGCGCGGCGCTCGCAACCGATGACGGCGACTCGGGTGGTGGCGACAACGACGCGCTGCGCGCCTGCTCGCGCAGCGTGAGCACGAGATCGCGGCCGCCGACGCGCGCGCCAGGCAGCGGCGGCTCGGCCGTCCACATGGAGCTGAAGTAGTTGCGCTGCGCGCGCTGCGGCGAGCGCTGGGTCCGCAGCGCCAGCGCCGCCGAGCGAGCCCGGCGCTCGTGCTCGAACGCGTGCACGGCGGGCGACGTGGGCGTGAGCTCGCCGCGGCCGCGCGCCGCGAACTTGTCGGCGATGAGCAGCGACGGCTGGTGCGGTTGGCCCGAGATGCTCGTGACCGCGGCGGCGTGCGCGGGCGTGGAGGCGACCGTGGTGGCGAAGGGGCGGCCGTCGAGCCACTTGTGCGGACTGTGCTCGCGCCACTGCGGCGACGCGACGTACTCGGCGGTGGGCGGCGGCTCCGCCTTGGCGCCGCCGCTGCGGCCCACGCGCGAGTGGATCGGTCGGAAGAATGGCCGCTTGGCGACGTCGTCGGAGCGCTCAGCGCCATCCGGTCTCTCGGGCGAGGTGCAGCGCGCGGCGCACTTGCGGCACCCGGAGGCGCTCTGCTGGTTGTCGCGCGCGCCGTCGTCGTGGCCGCAGCAGACGACGTCCTGCACGAAGTACTTGCCGCACGCGAGCGGCTTGTTCTTGGGGATCGTCAGGGGCGGGTGCAGCTCCTTGTGCTTCTCGCGCGTCTTCTCCAGGTTGGCGATGCGCTGGCGGTAGCGCTCGCGCGGCAGCTGCGCGTCCGGGTCCGGCGCCTTGGGGTCCACGAGGTGGCGCACGCACTGCCCGCCGCCCTTGTACACGGCGCGCGGCGAGTAGGAGCTGTCGCAGGAGGAGCAAGCGCGCGGTTGGTGGGCGGACGGAACACGACGCGCCGCCGTCACGCCACGCACCCGATCTTCACGACGGGGCCGCCGAGGTCTTTGAGCTTGTCGCGCTCGCGAGGACTGCAGGAGCAGCAAGGCGAGTGTGAGGCGGCTGCACGCGCAGAGTGGCGTGGCGTGACCCCTGCGCACGCACACGTAGGCTCTCGGGTAGCTCTCCGCGTCGTACGCCTTGGTCCAGTCCTGCGCCGGTGCGTCGTGCGTCCACCGATCCACGCGCTCGAGATACGACTCGTACATCTCCTGTCTGGGAAGCGCACGCACGCGCCGCATTGGTCAGCGCTCGTCCATCGGACCCTCGGACCGTCCACTCGATGACTAGCGAGCAGCGCGGAGGCAGCGCGACGCACGGGGTCTTGCCGTAGAGCTGCTTCACCTTCTTGTCGAGCACCACGCGCGGCAGCGCCGGCGAGCCCTTCTGCTTGGCTTTCTTGAGCGCCGCCTCCTGCTCCGAGCGCTTGCCCTTCCAGACCACCACGTCGAGCGAGAACATCGCGGGAGAGCGAGCCGGTGTCGCACGCACGCACTCGCCAGCAGCAGCACCGCTAGCAGCACCAGTAGCTGTGGTGTAGCGAGGGCAAGCGAGCTACGCGCTTCGACTCACTATGTTTAGGAAAGACGATGCTCGCGCGTCAGCGGCCGACGCGCGAAGCGAGAGTCTGAGCGTGTGGCGCACGCGCAGCAAGCAAACAAGCAGCGTGAGGAGTGCGGCGCCGTCAGGAGGACGCGGCGGCGCAGCAGCATGCGAGGAGCTCCGCCTGACAAACGCCTCGTTGGTGTTGAAGCAATAGGAGCCAGTATTCAGAGCAGCTTTTGGCACGCATCCGACAGAGCCGATGGACTTCCAGCAGCTCATGCGCGAGGAGCGCGCGCGCAGGAAGCTGCAGCAGCAAGAGGCGGCAGCGGTGGCCGCAGCCCCGCGCGACGCTGCCGGACTCGCTCAGGCCCCTCCCGCAGATCCGCTGGTCGCGATCACGACGACCCCGCTGCGCATCTGGGGCGAGCGGTGCGTGGCGCTCTCGTCGAACGCGTCCGCTGGCGGATCCGAGTCGTGCGTACCGCGTGCTCATCGACCATCTCTGCGGCTCCAGGCCGGAGCTGGAGCTCACGCGCTTCGCAGTGAGCGGCATCACGGGCGTGTGCTACGTCCCCGAGTGGCTCTCGCACGATGAGGAGCAGGCGATCCTCGAGCGCGTGTACGCGGCACCGGACGACAGCAGCGTATGGGTGAAGCTCAAGCGCCGCCGGCTGCAGATGTGGGGTGGCGAGGTGAAGGCACCGTTCCGCGCGGAGCCGCTTCCGGTGTGGCTGCTGCAGATCGTGCAGGCGCTCGTGGACGCCAAGGTGTTCAGCGAAGCGCAGCGACCCAACCACGCGCTCATCAATGGTGCGGGCTGCTGTCGGCTGTAGCTAATTCTGTAGGCAAACGTAGGCGCGCGGCAGTGTCCGATCAAGTGCTGACGCTGCGGCGGATGCGCGCGGCAGAGTACGGTGTCGGGGAAGGGATCATGCCGCACGAGGACGGACCGAGCTACTTCCCGCTCGTGGCGATCGTCAGCACCGGCGCCGACTCGACGGTGACCTTCGAGCCGCACCGCAGGTGGGTCGAGAGCGCAGTGGCTCCTTCAGCGAGCGCTGGCACAACGGCGGATGAGAGCGCAGCGCCACTGCCAAGCGGACGGAGCTTCCGGCTCGCGCGCCGCAGCCTCCTGCTCTTCACGGGGGACGCATACACGAAGTATCTCCACAGTATCGACGGCGTCGAGGTCGGGAAGCGCGTGTCGCTCACGATCCGCCACGTGAGTCTGTAGGAGTCCTGTGCGTCTGCTAGCACGAAGCAGCGAGGCGCTAGATGCGAGGCGCGAGTCTAGACCTGAAGTGGCGAGGAATAAGATGCTTCGCGTCAGAACGAGACAGCAGGGGCCGCGCTGCTGGTGTCGCGTGCTGGTGGCTGTGCTGGCGGCGTGAACACTCGAGCTCCCTGCCATGCAGACGAGCACCGGACAGCGTCCTACTGCCAGCTTCCTGGTGCTGCTAGCGGCAGGCACGTCCCGCGTACTCTCCAGGAACCTCGTGCAGCCGGTCGAGTCGACGCCAGCAGCAGCAGCAGCAGCAGCAGCGTCCTCTCGATTGGGAGTACGGCTCCGGACATCGTCGTCGCAGTCGGCGCAGCGAGCGACCTTCGCCCAAGTCGCATGGATGCTGCTGCTTGTTCTCCGCAACGCCAGCGCGAGCGCCTTGTGCGCGTGGCCGATCTTGTTCGGCATCAGCGCCGGGAACGTGTTCTCGGGGGCGTCTACCGCACACCAGTCGCGCGCGGCGTTCGAGGTCGCCGTGCTGCTGTGGTCCAAGGCGCTTAACTGGGTCTGTGTTTGCATGAGCCACACTGCGCTCGTGCTCCCCGAGGTGGCGCGCAAAAGCGCCGGGAAGCGACCGACGTACTTTGCGTGCTGGTGCCAGGTGATCCGCGACTCGTTCCCAGTCTTCGTCGTGTCCACTGCGCTCACGCTCGTAGTCGGAGTCGCTGGGAGCCACGCGAGCGAGGAGCTTCGCAAGTATAAGCCCGCCTTCTACGCCGTGATTTGGCTCATCCACATGGACACGACGGCGTCGTCGCTGGCGAGCACCCGCTTCTTCCTCGCGCAAGTTGGCGCGCCACCTCCGCGACGCAAGCGATCGAGCGCACGGCGATTCGCTCGCGAGTTCCTCAAGATGACCTGGAACGTCGGGTCCTTCATCATCGCCGCTGTCTACACGCACGCGACGCTCGCACTGGTGTTGTCCACGCGGACGCACGTGATCGCGTTCACTGGCACGAGCCTCGCGATCAAGACGGTGATGCAGGAAGTCGCGAAGCTGCACGTGTTCAAACTCAAGCTGCACAACCCTGGCGTGATGGCGGTGCTCGTGGGCATCCCGACGATCCTCATCAACACGCAGATGCGCGTCACGCTGCTGCGCTCCAAGAACGTTCACATGGCGATTGAGGGGACGATCGTGATGGCCACAACCGAAGTCGCGCTGCGGTTCGCCAAGTCGGCGTGGGTGATCCACCAGATCCGCCAGCGCCAGGACACCTTCCGAGCGCAGCAAGCGCCTACTACATCCACAGACGGAGGCGAGACGAACGAGGCTTTGGCTGCGCCGAAAGCCGCTCAAGCGGACCGGACACGGAGCAAGAACGCTGAGCTCGCGCAGTGGAGGAGCAGGCTGCTGCACTACCACGCCGCGGAGATCTACGTCGACATGGTCGCCGAGTACGTGGCACTCGGCTGCTCGTACGCGATCCTGACTGTGTACTGGGAGCATCCTTGGTATCGTCTGGGAGCTCCAGACACGACGGCGGCAGCAGAGCGCGATGACTCGAGCGTGCTCTCCAACTTCCAGCCCGTCGTGTTCGCGGTGCAGGTGAGCCTCGAGATCGTCGCAGACTACATCGCGAGCGTGCTCGAGACCCGGAACGGCGTCGACCTCGTGCCGCTGCGCCGACACAACAACTTCATCTCGGTTTTCCTCGTGTGGGCGGTGGCGGGCAACGTCATCATGGCGTCGAACCTGTTCCTGCGTGAGTGAGAAGACGAATGATGACGAACGCGGTGCAACTTCAACTTCGAACACGGTTGTCTTCGAGCCACGCGGAAGCGACTTCCATAGCGCATCGTCATCATCCAAACGCCGCCACTGGACCGAGAGCCTAAGCCGACAGCGCTTTGAGTTCCTCGCGCGCAAAGATTGCGGTGATGAGCGACGCGTAGGACCACGTGAGGTCGTTCACGCCCTGCGAGATTCCCGTGTCGCGGTTGTACTGCTCGTTGAAGTGGTAGCCAGCCGCGCCGTGGTACTTGACGCGACGGACGTGCTTGTCACCGTACGTCTTGAGGCCGTTGATGATGGCGGTGAAAGTGATTGAGCCCGCCGCGTACGTCCCCGTGGCGACGTTGAGTCCGAGACCCGCCGGAGTCGCGCCGTTGAAGAGCTTCTGGTTCAGAGCTGTGACCGTGATGGACTTGGCCTTCACGTATGCGGTGGCAGCACGGTAGATTGTCTCCGCAGCACTCAGTGTCGTGAGGTACCACGGGTTGGCGTACGAGGTGCCGGCGCCGTCGTACACGTCGCCGTAGTAACGACCGATAGCGACGGAGAGCGGGAGACCAGCGGCGTCGACTGTCGTGTGCTTGTTGAGCGAGTATTCGTTGATGAAGCCGCTCTCGAGCTGGAAGATGGAAGCGAGGATGCGGTCGTCCTGCGGCGCGAAGAGACCGTCGCCGAGGTTGCCGTGAATCGCGCCGAGCGGGATCGCGGCGTCGAGCAGACGGCTGTTGAGCGTGCTCTGCACGGATCCAGCG
>JAASFS010000644.1:0-13896 GCA_023333865.1 Globisporangium perplexum | reverse complement strand
GCTGGTGCTGGTGCTGGTGCTGGTGCCGTGGGGTACGTAGTCGGTGCGGATGGCGCTGACGCTCGAGGCAACGCCTGGACAGATTCGAACTCGGAGGTCGCTGGTAGGCAGGAACTACAGGAACTCGCTGTCGCTGTCTTCGTGGATCGTGCTCTGCGTCATCTTCTCGCTCGCCAGGAAGCTCAGATGCTGCAGCATCCCGATGTGCTCCTGGTCCGCCTCGCGCCGCGGCTTCGTGTCAAACACCGCGACCGTGCCGAGCGCGTGGCCGTCACGAGAGAAGATGGTCGCGCCGGCGTAGTACCGGATCTTCACCGCCGACTTGTCGCCCTTCACCATCGGGTTCTCGCGGAAGCGCTCGTCGTTCTTCGTGTCCAGCACCACGAGCACGCTCGGCTGGCAGATCGTGTGCGCGCAGAACGACAGCTCGCGGGGAAGCGTCGTGTGCGCCATCCCGATATTCGCCACGAGGATCTGCTCCTCCTCCTCGATGATGCTCACGTACGCAATCGGGCACTTCATCGTCTTCGCCGCGACCTCGCAGTACATGTTGAACTTACCCGACGTCGCGAGCTCGCGGATGTTGAGGTCCTTCAGCACCGCGAGTCGCTCTTCTTCGTCGTCAGGGAATGGCGGCTCTGGCCACGGGTTCATCCACGACTGCGCCGACTGTCCGCTCATCGTGCTGCTCCGTCCGAGGTTCGACGCGTTCGACTGCTTGCGGCCTCCAGATCCAGAGCGGCCGCTGCCGATTCTCGTGAACGCTGTCGACGCCGTCGACGCCGTCGACGTTGGGCTATCGAGTGAGTGGAACGCAACACACGAGACGCACACACGCATGGAGCGACTCTGGATGCGGTGGTACAGCGAGCAGCTGTTACAGATCACCTCGCCGCACGCCCGACAGTGGTGCTTCCGCTTGAACATGTTGAAGCGCTTGTTGCAGATGTGGCAGCTGAAGCGGTCCTCGTCGTTCACCCACTGCGTCTGCTGAACGACGTCCAGGCGCGGCAGTGCCACCGCGCGAGACGACCGCGTGTTGCGGAACGACGACTTGCGCGGCGGCATCCCGCTCGTGCGGTTCGCCAGGAAGCCGTTCGGCGCACCTCCGCCCTGGTAGTTCGAGTGGAGGTTGTCGCTGTACGTCCGCGACATCCGGTTGTTCTGGCGGGTCGGGTGGCCGTCGAGCGGGCGGAGGCCGTCGATCGCTTGGCTCTGGCGTCCCACAAAGTGGCTCTGTCTGCGCGGCATGGGCTGGTTGCTCTGTTCATCCACCGTCGTGAGGCCGTGCTTCGGGAACTCGTTCGAGTAAAAGTCATCCGAGTACGTCGACGACGTGTCTCCTCCATCCACGTCGTTCGAGGTCATCGACGCCTCCGACGAACTCTCGGATGACGCGGTGTAGCTGTCGGTGTACTGGAACACCTGCTGCTGCTGTTGTTGCTGCTGCTGCTGTTGCTCCTTGACCTTCTCCTTGCGCTTCTGTTCTTCCGCGTAGTGCACTGCTCGCAGCATGCGGCGATACCGGAACCGACACTGCAGCATGCGAACAACCGTCACGAACCGCCGGTACTTGTTGCGCTGCGTGACAGCGCGAACGAAGCCTTGGATGGCCCGACCGTTCTTCCTGCGGATCGCGATCAGTCTCCGTCGCCGGTTCTGCTCGCGTCTCTTCTTGTACCGGAACGAGAGCTGCACGGACTGGATGGCGCGGCGCAGCTTCAGGTATCGACTTCGGGCGAAGAAGCACAACATCGCGTGGAAGATCTTGACCATGTGGCGGCGCAACCGCTGCGAACGCAGCTCCTCCAGGTACGCGTACGTTGTCTTCTTGAGGAACATCTTGGACGTGCCCATCTGCACACCGACGCTCATACACCTCGTCGCAAACTGAACCTGGTCCGAGTTCTCGAACGGGCTCTGCGCAGAGCTCGCGTCGTGCTCCTTGGGCAGGATCGTCAGCAAGTCTTTCAGCAGCTCCTTCGCCTCGCCTGCACGCAGCGACGCCTGCGAGTCTTCGTCACCGAGCCCGAATGACGTTGTCACACCCGCCTTCTTCACCATAAGCGGGTTCTTCGCCCGCTTTAAGCTGAAGTAGCGCGCGATGAACTCGTCATGTGGCATCCGGATAGGAAAGCCCGCTCGTGCGACGCGAACAGCCTCCATCACGCCGTTGCAGCGCAGCTGGTTCAGGACGCGCTCGCGGTCGTATGTTCCACTCGCTGACAGATCGTTCGGCTTGAGGCATCGCACGTAGTGCGGGTTCGTCGTCTGCAGCGTCTCGAGCAACGCAGTCAGCTGCTCCTTGAACTGCAGACCCACACTGGCGCCGCGCTGCTTGCTCGCGGCTGCGCGCTGGCGCGGAGACGACTTGGCTCGCTGACGCGAACCGATGCCTTCGCAGAGCATTCGCGTGAAACTGCCTTCGCGCGGCGAGTACACGAGCAGATCGACAGCTTCCTGATGCAGCACGTCCTTGTTCTTCTCGAGGAAGCCCACGGACGAGTACTCGACGTTGCCGGCGTAGTGCAGGATTGTGAAGTTCCCGCTCGCTTTCTGCATCCGCGACGCCGAGAACCGGGCGTGGCCCTCCCAAGCGCGGTACAGCTTGGACGCGAGCGTCATGTCGTTCCCCTTCGGAATGAGGCACTCTTCGTCCACGAGTGGCAGGATGCCTGTCGGACGCTGAGAGATCAGGTTCACGCAGTCCTGGTTGTCCGAGTACTCGATGTACTTCCAGTCCACACCCTGCGACTCGTACTCGAGCTGCTCCATCTTGAAGATGTACTCGTTGAACTGCTGCTGCAGCGTCTCGTTCGCGAAGTTGATGCACAGCTGCTCGAACGAGTTCTTCGGGAACACCTCGAAGCCGAAGATGTCCAGAATGCCGATGAAGTGCATCCCGCCCTTGGCTTTCTGCGAGTCGTCCATCTTCAGGAACTCGTTCACTCTGCTCACCATCCAGTCGAACAGCCGCCCGTACAGCGCCTTCGCAAGCGCGTCGCGCGCATTGTTCGCCTGCTCTGCTGACAGCTTGACGCTCACGAAGTCGGTGCCGGCGCGGATCTTCCGCACGCTCAGCGCTTTCTCCAGCTGCACGGCGTCAACAGTGAGCAGGCTCGCCGCGGCGTCTCGCGACCATATGCAGTTCGGCGCCAGATCTGTCGTCGACGAAGACGCGGCCGGGGCTGCCAGCTGCCGGTCGCTGTTCTCGTCGTGCTCGAACGTCAGGTTGCCGATATGCAGCAGCGCCGCGAGCAGGTCGAAGATGCCTTCTCGCTCGGACGGTGTGAAGCCGACGACCTCCATTGCGTCCACGACTCGCTGGAACATCTCCCTGTCCTCCACGCCGTCTCGCCGCTTGAAGCACTGGCTCTGGTTCAGGTACCTGTAGTGCAGGAACTGCTTCGCCGCGCCAGACGCGTCGCCGTAGTCTCCGGATGCCATAACCTGCCCCGACGGCGGGTCGAGCTGCCAGCGGTGGCGCATCGACGGCGACGCGCCGCTCGTCATCTCGTAGAAGATGTGGTAGTTGCGCTCGCCGATGGACTGGGACACGAGGCGCACTTTCTCGAGCAGGTACGTCTGGATGCTCGCGCCGGTGAGGCGGCCGCCGGACGTGAAGTGCAGCTTGATGAACTTGCCGAAGCGACTCGAGTTGTCGTTGCGCAGTGTGCGCGCGTTGCCGAAGGACTCGAGCAGCGTGTTGGTCTGCAGAACCTTCGCGGCGATGCCCGGCTGGCCCATCCGGGACGCCGAGAGCGACTGGTTGTCCCCGGCCTGCGCGAGGTACTCCATGAGAAACTTGGTGGACTCGGTCTTGCCGCTGCCGCTCTCGCCGCTCACGAGGATCGACTGATCGTTCATGACGCCGTTGAGCCCGAGCAGCATCGCCTTGTACGCCTCGCCCGCGACCTGGTAGATGTGCGGCGGCAGCGTCTTGCTGCCGCGCTGGTGGCTCTGCCGGGTCTCGTACGATTGCAGGTACGCGTAGAGCTGCTGGCGCTCGTAGAGCCCGCGCAGCTTCTGGAACGGATTCACGGCGAGCAGGATCGTGCCGGTGTTGGTGTAGATCTTGTTCTTGAGGAAGCGGCTCTCGAGCGCCGCGAGGATCGTGGTCTCGTCGAGCTCGAGCAGCGCTGTGAGGTCGTCGACGTCGAGCGCCGCAGCGCCGCCGCCCGGCGCCAGAGGCCGCACGTCACTCGCGGGCTGCGTCGGGTCCTCCGGCACGCTGCGCTCCGTGACGGTGCCGTCGTCGAACTTGATCGTTGCGACGGCGCCGGAGACCTCGATGGGGCTCACGTACCGGTCGATGACGATGCCGGGCGTCCAGACGCCGCCGACGCGCACCTCGACCTCTGCGCCGACGTCCATCGCTGTGTGTGTGTGTGTGTATGTGTGTGAGTGTGTGGCGAAGGGAGGAAAGGAGGGAGGCGCCGCTCGCTCGCTCGCTCGCCTTCACTACTGCTGTCTGCGCAGACGCAGGAACAGGAATAGCGCGGTCTTTCTCGCGCGCGCACTCGCTCGCGTCGGTCGCCCCGTGTGCGTCGTGTGTGCAGCTTCCCTTCCTTGCTTGTGGCGAGCGCGCCGAGCCGAGGTGTGCCAAGTATGGGGATCAAGTGCGCGCAGGTCGCGCGATTGCGATTTTGCGAGGCAGCAGGGCGGTTTCGAGTCAGTTGAGCGAGAGCAATGCTGGACCGGATGTTCTGGAGACAGCGTGGCTGTAGCGAACGGTTTGGGAAGCGATACCCTGCTGGAAACGGTAAGCATGTTTGAGAGGGATTTGAGAAAGACCCGTGGTTTATAAGACCGGGCAGAGGTTGAGACCGCGTCCTGCAGGTGTGCAAGTCGTTCGCTACACAGAGACTTTTCTGAGACTTGACTGACAAAAGTGAGAGCCAAAAACGGCTGTTGCCCTATCCCCTCTTTTTTGAGCGCCGAAAACAGAGAGACTAGCGATAAAAACGAGGTTTTATCAACCTCGTTTTTATCGCTAGCCTCTCTGTTATCTCGCCTTGCTTTGGCGTCGGCGGATCTGCTGCTTTCGGGAGTCCTCGCCAGATGAACGAGCGCCGCCGGTGCCATCCTGGTGCTCCTCGCGGACTGGGGTCACGAGGAACCAGAAGCATGGACGGCCTCTCTCGAGCGTTGTGCAAGTCTCCCATTGAAGTGCGTTTGGGGGCTCGACAAGACACACTCAAAGTTCGCCAGATCTGGATCTCGATGATCAACGTAAAGGCACCAGCAGGCATCCAAACTTTGAACATTTTGCGCACACGAACTCGCCAAGCACTCACTCGCCTCACTCGCGTACACACACGCTTCTCTCTTCAGATGTATGTGTGTGTGTGTGTGTGTGTGTGTTCGTACCTCGCACGTGTGTGTATGTCTCTTTCCACACATTGCGCACGCGGTCGTCGCGAGGGTCCGACTGGGGTCCTTCCTCTCCGAGATGCCACCGCGCGATCTGCTGCCAACCCGAAGCGATGGCTCCGTCTTCTTTTCTCGAAGTCCTGCTTGTGTGGGTGACTACAGTGCTGGGAAATCATCATCATCGCTGGAGGCAACGGCGGCGGCGGCGGCGTCACAACAGCAAACGTGTGAGAGGCGCACGAACCCGATCCGGCACACGAACCCGATCTGCTGCTTGATCCGAGGAGTGCGCTATGAGCTCGTTGGATTTCCAGATCGGATCGAGTCTATCGAGATGAAGAACGCTTGCGTTGCATGAACCACACCCATGAACCACACGTGGAGAGGGACTGCGAATCCGAGATGCTGCTGTGAGCTCCAGTTTGGTGCACGCTCAGGTGTCTCTTTCGCGCTCATTTCGACCTTACTTTTATCACTATCTGTTATCGCTTCAACTGCAATGCAGGAGAAAAAGGTGCTGGTCGTCGGCGCGGGCGTCACCGGCGCCGCGCTCGCACGCCTGCTGCGCGCCTCCTCTGCCACCGTGGTTACCGTATGGGAGAAGAACAACATCGTCGGTGGCCGCATGATGGCGAGGTGCGCGCCATCGCCGCCCGATGTGACTCTCGGAACTGCCTACTGACTAATTCCCACCTGGCAGATCCTTCCGCAAGAACCGCGGCGTGCACGTCGACGTCGGCGCGCAATACCTCACGCGCTTCGCGGCAGAGAACGACGACGTGTGGTTCAGCGTCGCGCAGCACCTCGCGCCGTTCGACGAGTGCGAGATCGCACGGGATACGCGGCAGGAACCGCGTCGCGCAGCCGGTGGAGGCGCGGCGCTCGAGCACGCGATCTGCCCGGACGCGTTGGGCTTCCGCTCGCTCGTACAGCATCTGCTCGAAGGTGGGCGACGCTTGTGTGTGTGTGTGTGTGTGTGTGTGTCGTGGCTGAAGCGGTTGGGAGCAGTACACTCGCTTAACACTTGTGGTGCCGGTGGTGATCAGACACGCCGACAACGCTCTCGCGAGAGATGGAGCGCTTCGAGGTGCTGAGTGCGTCGCAGATCAGAGTCACGGCGGCGGACGGCCATGAGGAGATCGTGAGCGACCTGGTGCTCACGTGTCCGGTGCCCAGCGTCCTGTCGATTCTTGAGAAGAGCTGGTCGTTCGCTGTCCCTCCGACGGTGCTCGAGGCGCTGAACGCGGTGCAGTACTCGCAGCGATTCGCGCTGGCGTACTTGTACGGCGCGGAGGTCGCGGTCAGCGTGCGCGAGCTCGGCTGGACGTGCAAGTACGTGTCCAGAGACGAGGACGACGTCGTGCGGTACCTGTGCTGGGACAACCTGAAGAAGCAGAGCAGCACCCGCGACGAGCACTACGCGCTCCTGGTGCACACGACGGTGGCGTTCGGAGCCGCGCACATGGACAACAAGGAGCGGGACGGCGAGATCGTTGCGGCTGTGACTGCGTCGGTGAGCAAGCTGCTGCCGTTCCTTCCTGCCACAGACGACGTGCTGCTGCACAGGTGGAGGTGAGAGTACGTGTCGTTGAGAACGCTCCGCGCTTGGCGGAGTGCGATCGCTGAGACTACTTGCTGGCCTCCCACAGAGTCTCCCAGGTGGCAAGCGCGTACGCGAGTCCGACCGGCAAGACCACGCCGACGCTCGTCCTCAGCCACTCGCCGAAGATCGTGGTTGCGGGTGACGCCTTCCTGAGTTCCACGTTCGACAACTGTCTGCTGTCGGCGAAGGCGGCTGCTAAGATCCTCACTGACGACTCCACGATCGTCAGCGGACTGTAGCAAGTGGAGAGCGCGGATACGTGAGCAAGACCAAGCGCATGCGTGCAGCCTCCACCACGAAAAACTCAGAGCGTGAGCCACCAGGAACAACGCCAACGCGCTTCGTGCTATCGCCGCGACTGCCGCCTCAGAATTCGTGTCGAGAGTCTGCCGCCGGCCTTCCCGTCGACGAGCAGCGCGGATACGCGGGCTCCCATCGACTCGGCAGTCTTCTTCATCAGTGCGACAGCTACAGGATCAGGAGGGTCCGGGCGAGCGCTCACGTCCATCACTGCGACAGCGCCGATCGCGGTGCCATTCACGAGCACCGGCACCGCCAAGTAGAACAGCGCCTTCGTCGCCTGGAGCAATGGGTTTTCTCGGAACACGGGGTCACTCGCGACGTCGCCGACCAAGAGGTGGTGTTCGGGGGCTCCCATGGCGAAGTCGCACATGCCGATCTCGCGCGGGACGCAGGAGAAGTGTAGCATGGAGCCGAAGTTGCCGACGATGAGCTCCAGGTCGCCGTCCGCGACGCTGATGAAGCCCGTCGCCGCAGCGAACGCCGTGCAGACGTTCGCGCACACATCTTTGAGCTTGTGGTAGTGCAGCTTGTGCTGCCGCTGGAGCGTGGTGAGCATCGCCGCGCGTTTGGGCTCGGACCGGCAGACCGAGCGGGGCGTCTGCGGTCGCTCCTTGAACCACTTGCGATAGCACTCGACTTGGAGTCCAGGGTAGCTCTCCCCCTTGCCGCCCACGAGCCCCGGCGAGAAGAACGCCTTCGCAAGCTGGCCCTCGAACGCGCTCGCTTTGCTGCACACGACGCAGCGGTTCGTCGGGGTGGGCGGGCTTCCAGTGATGCTGGGGCTACTTGAGACCGATGTCAGATCGGAGGCAGTCTTCGCCCCGCTGTCGCCGCTCAACATGACGCGGCACTGCTCGCACACTGCGGGCTTGCGGAGCGCGGACATCCGGCTGAACACACTCGCGCGTCGTGTCGGCGAGGCGATCTGCTTGAATGTGCACGGACTCGCCTTCTCTCTGCTGTAGCAGTGTGGCGAGCTCCCGATCGGCGACAACTGCCGCGGGAGTTCAGGCTTGAGGTTCGAAGGCGGCGACTCTGGCGGCGCCGTCCCCGTCGTCCCCACGGGATTCCTCGTCGAGCGCCTTGGCCAGCCGCAGATCGGGAAGCATCCGGAACTCCGTCCGCTTGGCGTGATGGCAACATGGCTGCCGCCTACATCGATCTTCAGGTTGGCGTTCCGCGAGGTTTTCGCGGTGCTGCTTATGCCACCAGGTGCCGCGACCGGCGCGACAGTGATCCGCGCAGGTAGCGCCAACGATTGAGCGGCCGGGTCCGCGCTGGCGTTCGGGGAAACCGCACTCTCGGCCAGCCCAGTCGTCGATGAGGCGGCGGCGGCGCTGCAGGTGGTGGCGGCACCACAAGAGTCGCGACTCGGCGTCGGCGGCCGGCGCATCCAGGGCCGCGCGGTCATCCGCCTGCAGTCTCGCGCGACCAGGTTCCCAGTCACTCTGCCACTGCGCGAGCGATTGATCGATCACGAGCGAAGCGGGGGTTGGAGGAGGAGGTGCGAGCCAAGCCATGTGCGTGTTTGAGCTAAAAAAGCAGAAATGAAGCCATCAAGGCTCTTATTCAAAGTACAGGAACGAGCGCGTTTTATCACTATCACTCAAAAACTCGAAAACTGACAAATTGTAAATTGATTTTAGACATTCTCTGAATTCTTCGATTTCAGAACCCGTCAACTAACATGCTTGCGAGCAGCTCGCTTGCTTCAAACTCGATTGACACGCTGGACGATCAGGGCTCGCATCCGCACAGCCTTGCTTGCTTGCGTCACATGCTGTTAGCACTGGCCCATGCACACTTAGGTGCATGCACACTACACGCCTGGTGTTTCGAGGTGCTCGCTCGCTCGCTTGCTCGGTCGCTCGAAAGTCTCCGCTCATTTTGCGCACTCCCTATTCCGCGCATCACCACGTAACATCCCTCCCCGACATCTCGCTTTTCGTATGCCTCACCAAGCCACCCGTTTTCAACCGCGTGAAGAAACTCCGGGATTTCCGTGTTTCCTTGCCACAAAAGAACGACAGCGGTCGCGACGCTCGCCGCATCACCTTATTGTTACTGGCCACCACCTCCACGGTCGCCTTCTCTGCGCAGCTCTGTGTTAGGAGACCAAGCCGACCCACCCGAGCGCCTTTCACTCGCGCTCTGCCTCCTTGCCCCGCGTGCGATCGACCGCTCGCTGGGACCGGAGGCGCCACCCGCCCGCCCGCCTCCCGCGCATGGCCGCGGACGCCGTCGGCTCTTCCGCCGCCGCCGACCGGCAGGAGGTCATGAAGACCGTGGCAGCCGCCGTCTCCTCGGGGCTCTCGATCATCGGCGCGCTCTACATCCTCGGACGCTACTGGTATGCGCGCCGCGTCAAGTCAGGCGCGCAGGCCGCCGCCGCCGGCGCCGCGCCGCACCACCTCGACGTCACCAAGGAGCTCGTGCACGTGCTCGCGTGGCTGGTGCGTCCTCGCGCTTGGGTGATGTGGGCGTTGGTGGCGCACTGGGACTCATCGTAGGCGGACGTGACGTGCAGGACCTCGTCGGCGCGCTCGGCCGCATCTTCGGCACGCTGCCTACGCGCACGTTCGACCAGCGCGCGGGCGAGCGCACGACCGGCATCTGCAATCTGCAGGCGGTGGTGATCACGTTCGGCGACGGCGCGCCGATCGCGTGGAACCTCGTCATGGCCTTCAACCTCTTCCGCTGGGTCTGCATGGGCGAGGACCAGCAGATGTTGCAGCGCCGCATCAAGTGGTACATCCTCGGCACGCTCGCCTTCGCCTTTGTGCCGGCATTCCTGGCGCTTGGCTGTGCGTCTCGCTGCTCTGCTGAGCTGTGGGCGATGGGTGGGTGACTGCTGTACGGCGACTCACGCTGCTGCTGCTGTGTGTGTGACGACGACGCGCAGTCGGCAAGTTCGGCGACGCCGGCAACTGGTGCTGGGTCGTGATCCCGGGCGACGAACACCACGCCGAGGAACTCTGGTGGAAGCTCGGTGTGCTGTACTTCTGGGTACTTGCGGGCGGCGCCACGCTCTGCTGGCTGCTCGTGCTCGTGAAGCGCGACATGCGCAAGCGCCTCGAGAGCTACGAGAACGACGACGCGCGCGACGCGTACGACGGCGTCGTGCACAACCTCACGATCTATATCGGCGCCTTCATCGTGTGCTGGCTGCCAGCGGTCGCGGACCGCGGCTACTCGGCGATCACCAGCAAGGACGTGTTCGTGCTCAGCATGCTGCACGCGTCCATCGTGCCGCTCCAGGGCTTCGTCAACGCGGTGATCTACGGCAAGTTCCACATCTGGATCGGACGTCACGTGCACGTGCAGGGCGTGGGCGGCAGCTCCTACGGCAAGAGCAGCTCGCGCCTGAGTCCCAAGAGCTCGGAGGACTTCGCTCGCCGCAGCGCGCTGCAGCGCGAGCAGGAGCGTCAGCACTTCGGCACCGCGACCGTGTTCGTCACGACATTCGACATGAACTGGAACGAGTTCCCAGCCAACCTGGTGCGTCCTGCACGCGCTCTTGCGACGTGTGTGCTGGGTGGGGTGTTGATGTTGGTGCGAGCGTGAAGCTGACGGTGCCACCGCCTGGGTGTGAGCGCAGGACGAGTGGATCCCTGCTGGGAAGGACTTGTACGTGTTCTCGCTGCAGCACTGTGGCAGCGTCCACCGGGTCGAGCAGGCGATCCGCAAGTATCTGCTCCGGACGAACTACCCGACAGCGTACCGCTCAATCACTTCGCTCGCGGGTAGCCAGCTGCACGGCGCTGTCCAGGATGTACGTGCGGTTTGAGCAGCTGGGTCTGACTGGCAGTTGTGAGCATGACACTCAAAGTCCGGTGTGGTTGCGCGTACAGGCACTGGTGTGTCAGATCGTGTTCGTGAACAACGCGGACGACGCGAGCGGCAACTTCCGCTTCCACGCAGCCGACGGGCGGGTGTGGAGTCAGCGCAAGACGTTCAAGGAGGTCGTGGGCATCCCGATCCGGTACTTCGACGCCTCGATCGCCTTCGTCTCGTGCAACCTGAGCTCTCCGGGCAGCGACTTTGCCGGGAGCCAGCGCTCGGTGCAGGAGAAGCACGCGATCGCGTCGAGCCTCATCCACTCGTTCGGGATGGACGTGGACCGCGCCGCCGTGGACTTCCCGAACCTGTACCACCACACGATCCTGTCTGGGAACCTGAACTACGACGTGGAGCTGTCGCAGCAGAGGGTGCTGAGTCTGATGGACCAGGCGTTCAAGGCCGAGTGCTTGAAACAAGCGACCGACACGGCGATCGACACCAAGCTCAAACCTGTCGGTGGAGGCGGAGGGACGCAGCGCCACTCGATCGATCGCTCCGTTCGCGAGGGACGCTCGAGCAGCCCCACCGACGCGCACCAGAACGCGAATGTGGCGGTGGAATGGAACTTGCTGTACTTCAAGAGCCGCAACTCGCTCGGTCGCAGCAGCAACGTGTCGGCGTCGAGCGACGACGCGCTCGGCCATGGCGACGTGGTGTACGAGGAAGTGTACTCGTCGTGCGACGACAACCTCCCGTTCACGCTTCTGCAGTCTCCAGTGACTGTGGAGCAGCAAGCGCCAGCAGCAGCAGAGCCGCCGCTGAATGCGTCGATGCTCTCGAACTCGCCTCGCTCGAATCTTCGCAACACCACCGTTCCCGAGTCCGAGGCTGAGGTGCAGATCAAGATCGCCAAGGACTCGGCTAGCGGCGAGCTGTCGACGCAGGAGCAGCTCGAGGAGAAGCAGCCGGGGAGATCTTCGTGGTTCAGCTTCCTCGACGGACTCTTCCCCTCCATGCAGTCCGCTCCGCCTCCTGACCAGGGCGACAGGAGTTCCAGCGCGTCATCGTCCGCGACAACGAGGCGCTCGACTGTCAGTGGCCGCCACAGCTCGCTGGCGAGCAACGGCGGCAGCAACGCCAACCTAAACCCTCGTGGCGAGAGCAAGAAGGCGAGCGACCTGCTCTCCAAGTCGGAGCTCGTGGCAGCCAACTCGGTGCGCAAGTGGAAGGAGTTGCTGCGCTTCGACGAGCTGCGCGCAGGGATCGAGGCGAAGGAGGTGTTTTGCGGCTTCGAGGAGCCGCCGATTCGGTTCCTGCCGTCGTACCCGCGCAAGGTTGGCACTGCGGCGTCCTTCGCGTCGCTCGCGGAGCGGAGCTGCCGCGACTTGTTCCTCGACACGGACGGGGAGCTCGTGGACAGCGCGTCGTACCCGCCACCAGCATACAAGGACCGCGTGCTCGCGCACTCGCTGCAGGACACGAAGCAGCGGCTCCGCAACGTCGCGTACTGGCTGTGCGAGGAGGTGGTGACGTCGACGCACAAGCCGGTGTGCAGCCTGTACGAGCTCGAGATCGACCGCTTCTTCTCGTACAAGATGGACGAGGAAGCGCACCGGGACTTCCAGCGCGGCAAGCACGCGCTGCGCGACAAGACCGGCGTGCAGGAGTTCAAAATCAAGCTCGTGAACCTGGACGCGAACATCTGGACAATCGAAGCGCCGCCGCGTGACGCAGGGCTGTCGATGTCGACGCACTCAGCGTCGCGCCAGCCGCGCGGACGCAAGGCGCACCACCGCTACGCGTCGCCGGGACTCCCCCTGGAGCCGAGCCACTCCGGCAGCCAAGGGAACGACTCGACCACCAGTAGCCGCTTGTCCGACTCGCTGCATAGCAGTCAGCAGCGGCCATCGGTGATGAAGAAGAAGCGCTCGGTGGCAAACTTGATGGACCGCGTGCTCGGCAAGGACCGCGGAAGGTCGTCGACGGCTGCGAGCTCGCAGCGCGGCGGCGGGCCACTGTCGACGCCGAACGTGTACTCGGACTTCTCGTCAGACGTCCAGGGGCTGCACCCGCTCGCCATGGCGGCGGGCGACCGGCTCTCGACGCTCTCAACGTTCCACCTCGAGCTCGTGCCGGTGGAGCCCGTGAGCATCACGACCGTGTTCCCGCTGCCGTCGGAGGACCTGTACGCGCTGCAGCGCAAGGTGTACGAGGTCGCGCACTCGGTGCAGAACGGCTTCCAGTCGAGCTCGCGCGACGAAGACAGCGAGGAATCGCTGCTGGCGCTCACGAACTGCCGCACGGTGTCGTGGAAGGACGCGGGGCTCCAAGGGCTCTCCCACACCGCAATCACGCGCGCTGTGAACGGCGTCGTGCACATCGCCGTGTCGATCAAGGCGGAGAAGGGGCACGGTGGCCAGGGCGTGCTCTGCATCCAGGAGAGCGACCTGCTCGCGCACGCGACGCCCGTCTTCTCCGAAGCGCGGCCGATCCCGTTCGACGTCACGCTCACGTGGGGCGGCAAGCACGTCGGGTACCTGCACGGCGACATCCTGAGCTCGCACTAGCTGCGAGCCTCCCCCCCTCTCCTATTTATCGTGTGTGTATGTGTGCGTGTGCGAGATGGTCGGCACGTCCTTCCTCCTCAATGGAAGCGCCTTCGTCGTCGTCAGTCTCCTCCCGCGAGCTCCAGCAGCGAGACGTGTGCCTCCGACAGCTGCGCGTGGCCGACGCGGTGCTCTGGTGAGTGCTCGAGCGCGTGGGCGAGCAGCGATGACGCCGGGATCTGCGGTGTCAGCGGCGGTCGCGGCTGCACCGGCGCCTCGCGGGCGTCGTCG
>JAASFS010000643.1:0-13922 GCA_023333865.1 Globisporangium perplexum | reverse complement strand
TCGGCGAGTGCTTGAAGATCCGCGGCGAGTCGCGGTCGTCCGCGAACCCTTCGCCGTGGTGTCCGAAGAGGAGCATGCCGCCCATGCCGTCGTCGACTCGGAACGGGAGCGAGTGCGACCCGAGCTTGTTCGCGTGCGTGCGCTGCTGCCGCACGCGACGGCGCATGGTCGAGTAGAAGCGGTTCTTGACGGCGTTGTCTGTGCGACCGGGCAGTAGCCGCGCGATATCAGCCCAGTGGTTCCCGATCTTCTCTCGCGTCGCGAAGATGACGGCATCTTCCTGCTCCGTCCACGCCTCTTTGTTCACGTCCGGGCTGAGATGGTTCACCCACCGCTCGCGGCACTGTTTGCCGCACCGCCCCGGCAGGATGCGCGAGATTGCAGACCAGTCGCTTGCACCGGAAGACGTCACCGCGTCAGAAAGTGTGCGGTCCTCCTCCGCGCTCCACGGCCGCTTCCCGAGCTTGCTGCTCGCGTTCGACTTCACGCGCTTGTGCTGCGGCGAGAATGAATCCTGCGTCGCATCGACACCGAGCGTCTCGTGCGGTGATACGAGCGGCTGTGCCGCATCCTGGAGGCCCACGAGCAGGTGGCGTTCATGCTTGGCAGCGCTGGCGGACACCGACTGCGACATTGCGTCGAAGTCGCGCTTGTCGCGCTCCGCTTCCATGTGCCGGCGGTTGAGGATCGTTACAGGCGCGTGGTGTACGGCAGGGAGACTCATCTCTGTCTTGGTAGAGGTGTCGAGTTGCTGCTGCTGCTGGGGGTGCACACCGTGGGGTGGTGCTGTCTGCTGGTGCATGTAGAGCCGCGAAACGGAGCGGAGTTCGTGGAGTGCAGGCGACGGCGCGGGTCTCGAGTAGTCCGGCGAGAGCATCGGCAGCTGCACGGGCATCTGCATCTGCAGCTGCACGATGTTCATGACGCGGATCAAGTCCTGCTGCAGCGCCAGCACGGTCCTGCGCAGGTTGTCGATCTCGCTCTGGCGCGTCGCGTCACGCTCGCTCAGTCGCGCGAGCAACCCGCTTTGTTCTGCGACTGAGCGCTTCAGTCTCCCCACCTCCGATCCCGCTACAGGGCAGCTGCCACTACTGCCGTTCTCCACCTCAGCAGTACCGACAGCCACGTCACAGCTTGCTTCCTCTGCGCCGTGCGTCTGCACGAGCTCGTGCATCTTGTGCAGGAGCATCTCGATGGGCGATGGTGGCGCGGGCGGTGCCGCTTCTTCACCCAGCGCGTTCGCGTGCACGTCTACAGTCACGCGCGCGGGTCTCACCGACTGTCTCGTGTCCTCAGTCTCTGCTAGCGTTCGGGTTTCGTCGTTACCGCCTTCTGGGGCTGTAGCTCGTGTCAGCGGGAGTTTGCTGCTGCGCAGTGACGTGCGGCGACTGCTGATGACGCTGCTGAGCCCCATGAACTCGATCGTCGGTGCTGGTGGCTGCGACTCGCTGCTCGCGCTCTCCGCCTGCTGCAGCTGCCGCTGCTGGAGCTCCTCCATGTTTCCTTGTGGCACAAATCTTCACTGCGCCGCTTCACAAGATACGGCCTTCATCGAATCGTATTTAATCGAAGATACGGCCTTTCATGATTCACCGTATCGTACTTTAAACGTCGCGATCTGTACTTCGTAGATCGGATAAAAAACAGAGAAATCCTGCGGCGAGTTTGAAGATGGCGGCGACCGACGCGGACGCGCTCGTGCTCGCGGCGCTGCAGCAGAGCGGCTGGTACATCTCGCTCCACTATGCACGTGAGCGCCGTTTCTAGCTCTCTCTATCGATGCATAACACTCTCGCGTCGCTTGTTGCGCGGCAGCCTCCCGACGTCCCTCCTCGCGGCAACCGTCACCGACCTCCACCTGCGGGATCTCGACGCCGACGCGCTCATGACGGTCGTCAGCATGGGTCTCGCGCGGCTGCATGACGCGACCGCTCAGCTGGAGGCGCCAGCCGCGCCTGTCGGTGTCGCCGCGCGTCATCGTGTCGGCTCGCAGCTCGCCAGCGCCGTCAAGGTGCGTCACCTGCGCGACGAGCTGCCAGCTCAGCTCTCTCTCTCTCTCTCTCTCTCAGCATCTGCAGCTGACACCCGACGCGCACTCTGCGTGTGACACCAGGCGCTCGGATACGCGGGCGACTGCGGCTACAACCACTTTCTGTACCCGAGCGAGAAGGAGACGCGCAGCCTGCTCACGTGGCTCGTCAGCAAGCTGCCGCGCGCGGCGATCGAGGGCTCCGGCGTCGAGGACGCGTCGGCCGCTGCGGTCTCCGGTGGCTCCGACGCGGACTCGGGGTCGCCGTTGTCGTCGCTGCTGGCGCCCGAACGGCTGCGCGGCGTTTTCTCTGCGTGGACGCGCGAGCGCACGCTCTTCGTGTTGCCGAACCGCGAGCTCACGGGACTGCGCGGCTTCCAGAGCCTGCCGCTCGAGACGTCACCAGTGGCGCTGCCGTGGCTGCGCAGGCGGGCAGCGGAAGGTACAGCGCGATGCACGCTTCGCGGCTGCGGCGGAGACGACGGCGGGTGGCTGACTGACTGACTGACTGGGTGGATGCTCCTACAGGCGACGGGTTCCTGTTCGATGCCTTCCCGAGCTCGTCGCTGCGCGCGGCGTCGCTTCTCGAGGCGCTGGCGTCAAACCAGCGCCGGAGCGTACAGCGAGCGAACTTGCTCGACGAGGACGACGCCGAAGTGATCGCCGCGACTCGAGCCGCGCGGGAGGCTCGGTTCAGTGCCAAGGCAGGCGATGTAAGCGCTGCTGGTGCTGCTGCTCTCGACTGGCGAAGGGATCGCCATCTGCTCGCGCTGACGCGTTGGCTCGTGATCGCAGGTCCATTCGTCGACACCTGGCAACAAGCCGGAGCTCCGAGCGTCGGCGTTCACGAGCCAAGCAGACTCGGACGACGAGAGCGAGCTCGGAGGCGAAGGCGCCACGTCGGATCCGCTCGGCGAGTTCGGGTTCCTTCCGTCGATAGAGGCGCTGTCGGCCGGGATGCCAGGGCCGCCGCTCGCTGCAACGCCAAGCGCATCGCCGTCGCTCGAGGACAGTGGCGCGCTGGGAGGCGAACTACCCGCGGCGCCTACTGTGGACGCACACGCCAGCGAGCCGGCGGTGTCGGAGATGGAAGCGCTGACCGAGGCGGCCGAGCAAGAGCTGCTGGAGCATATGCACGCCCAATCCGTGGAAACCCAGCAGCGGGTCGTCAAGATGCGCAAGGTGGTCGAGCGTGAGCGCCGGGAGCTGGAGACCATGCAGGCGCAGATCGAGGCGTCGAAGAAGAAGGGGCTCGAGATGAAGCGCGAGCTGGTGAAGCGCCAGCAGTTGCTCGCGATGCTCCCGCAGGCGAACGCGAACATTGCCAAGCTGGAGGTACGCTCCCCTGTGTCCCCTTGCTCTGCTTAAGGCTTGCGTGCCAAGTAGTCTGACGCCCCGACTCCCCGACGCTCCGATGCAATGCGACAGAGCATCTGCGAGACGAACGCCAGCAAGCTGCAGCAGCTCGACGCCGAGTGGGAGGTGCACCGCGCGCCGCTGCTGAAGGAGGAGGCGCAGCTCGTGGCGATGAAGTCGACCCGCAAGGCCCGGTGCCGGCAGTTCGTCGCCGAGATGAAGGCCTTCCGGGTCGAGATGAAGGACATGGCCGGCGGGATCCAGCACAAGATGGACTCGCTGCGCAGCCTCGAGCGCACGCACGCGCAGCTCCCGCCTAACCTCAGCCGCAACATGTACACGGCGCGCATCATGGAGATCATCAAGCAGGTGCACAAGCAGAAGGCCGAGATCGCCAAGATCATCGACGACATCAAGGCAGTCCAGAAGCAGCTCAACTTCGCGTCCGAGAAGCTCAAGCGCAGCGAAGCCGTGGCGGAGGACACGCTCTACAGCGCAGCGAGCAGCACCGTGGCCGGCGGCGGCAACCGAGACGGGCAGAGTCCGGTCGTGGCGTGCTACCGCAAGTTCGCCGAGGTGCGCGAGCTCTTCGAGGAGCTGCTGCTCGTCGTCGGCGACGTGGGCAAGAAGGAGAACGCGGCGCGCGACCTCGAGAACTGGATCTCGCAGCTGCAGAACCGCGACAGCGGCCGCCACCTCGACCGCGTGCTCGCGGACCTCGAGTGCGTGCAGGCGGAGAACAGCGCGCTGGCGGAGCAGCTCCGCGCGCAGAAGGCGTGAAGCGCGAAGCTGTGGCGTTGAGTTGCGAGGGAGGAGGTGCGCGCAGCTCTCGCGTCAGCACGCGAACGGGAGCCAGCCGTTCGTGGGGCTCCGTGTGCCGTCCAGGATCACTGCAGAGTCGCCGCGCATGATGAGCTCAACAGTGTTCCCTCCATGACAAGGTGCGCGTGCATGCGCGCGTACGTACGTTCGAGCAGATCCTCCGTCGCGCGTGGCACGAGCGCTGCCGTCACGCTCGTGCTGTGGCTCACGTCCGGACTCACGTTCACCTCGAGCAGCCACGGGCGGAGGCTCGCGTCCAGCAGGAAGTCCAGGCCGAGCCACTCGAAGCCGCGCTAGCAGCAGATCGGCACGAGAATCACCACTGCGGCGTCAGTTCCCCTCGTCGCCATGCAGGCGCGCATGTGACGCCACACGGGCGAACGCACTCCGACGGCCCGCAGCATCGGCGCCGTCGAGAGGATCGCGGCGCGCGTCGCGAGCTGCATCTGGGGCACGATGCTCTCGGTCCACACGTCTCGGCCGTGCGCGCGCCACAGGTGCTCCCGGAACCGCTCGGAGCTCCACATGAGCTCGTCCTCTTCGTCCGCTTCGTCCGCAGGCGACGAACTGCTGGTGGCGGCAGCGGCGTCCTTCTGGACCGAGTAGTTGCTCAGGTGCATGAAGCGGTCGTCGAGGCGGTCGCGCGCGAGCGAGAAGCGCTGCGAGCAGAAGCGCAGGTAGCTCTGTGCGTACCAAAAGACGCGCAGCGGCGTGAGCGACGTGATGAGCACCCACTGGCGGACGTCGAACTTACGACCGCGGTGCACGCTCACGAGCGGCTGCTCCATGTACTTCTGCACGACCCACTGGCGGCCCTCGCGGCGCAGCGCCAAGATGGCGGTGAGCGACGTGAGCAGCCGGATGCCGCGGCCCTGCGACAGGTGCGCGGGTTTGCAGATCCACACGCTGCGGTTCGCGCACCCGACGGCGCCGAACTGCGGGTCCAGCGCCTCGAGCTGCCGGAGCGCGTGCGCCGCACGCTCGAGGTGAGACCCGCTGAGCGGTGCCCCCTCCTCGTCCACGTCCTCGTCTTCGCCGTCGCGGCTGCAGCGGCGCAGCGGGTGCCACGCCGGCGCGTCGACGTCGAGGACGGCGGGTGCGTCGGCGACGCGCGAGAAGAACGCGGCACCTGCTGCCACCACGACCTCCGCGAGTGCACACGCCGCGTCCACCTGCTCGCTGTCTCCAGCTGCGCCGCCACTGACGTACTTGAGCGCCGCGACCGCGCGGGCGTAGAGCTCCCACTCGGCCAGCAGAGCCGCGTCGCCGTCGCGCGCGAGGTCGAACGTGCGCAGGAAGAACGTGTGCACGCTTGTCGCGGAGCTCTTGCTGCTGCTGCCACCGTCACCCACTCCCACCGCCACCACCTGTTGTTGTTGCTGCTGCTCGTAGGCGTAGAGCGCGCGCGCGAAGAGCTCCTTCTGCGAGAAGTGCACCGCGTGCTGCAGGTGGTTGAGCGTCTGGCGCCGCGCGGAGCTCGCCGTCCACGCGACGCGTCGGTAGTTGAGCCACTTGAGGCTCGCGCCGGGGAACGTGGCGTGCGGGTGTCGCCGCCAGCCGCGCGCCTCGAGGCAGCGGATCACGTCGGCGAACTTGTCGTCGGCGACGAAGACGCGGCCGCCGCCGCCGTCGTCCTCTGCGTCGATTGGCGCGCGCATCTCTCAGTAGATACTTATGCAGAATGAAGGACAGGAAGACAAGCAGGAAGACAAGCAGGAAGACAGACAGGTGGGCGGATGTACGTATAACAAGACAAAGAGCGTGTGCGGGCGTGTTGAGGAGCGCGTGGGGGCGATCTGACGCACTCTCTCACCCCCACGTGCCTGCCGGCTGCTGCTGCTGGCGGCTCGAGATGCGGCCGAAGCGCACGACGACCGGCCGCGGCGCTTCTCGCAGGCGGTAGAGCACGCGCGAGAGCCCGAGGCCCGCGACCTCCTGGCCGTTCACCGCGAGGATCACGACGCCGTTCTGGATCTCCGGGTACCGCGCGGCCTCCGAGTTGTCGAAGCACTCCTTCACGACCGCGAACTGCTTGGACTCGTCCGCGCCGAGCTTCATGCCGATCGCCTGCTGCTTGAACACGATGTCAAAGACGTTCTCCATGTCGTCGAGCAGGTTGCCGCCGCCGCTCTCGCCGGACGCGCGCCGCGCCGGCGACAACGACAGCGACGGCGACGTCGGCGACTGCGCGCCGCTCCGGAACTTGCTAGCGTTGTGATACGGCGACGCGTTAGCGACCGCCGCGTTCACGCGCAGCGGCAGCGCGTCCTCCGCCGTGTCCGAGTCGGATGACGAGTTCGCCTCCGGGGGGAACTCGAGTCGCCGCGTCGGCGCCGCGTACGCCGGCGACTGCGTGCCGTAGTAGTGCTGGTTGCTGCCGGCTGGCGGCGGCCGCCGGGAGTCGCGGCCGGGCGTCGACGGCGCCAGCGGGGCGGGGCGGTGCGCGTGCTGCAGCGGCGGCGCGGACGACGGTCGCGCGTGCTGCTGCTGATACCGGTAGCTTCCACCGTCGCCGCTGCGCCTGTCGTCGTCGAACGAGCCGCGCACGTACGCGTCCAGCAGCGCGTGGAACGACTCCTTCGTCTGCTTCTCCTTGCGCTGCGACGCCGACGGTGGCGTGCGCTTGCCGATCAGCGTGTAGGCATAGAGCTGCTGGAAGAAGAGCCCGTTCGCCGAGTTGAGCGAGTCCTCCGAGAGCTGCAGCCCGCCCGGGTACGACCGCAGCCACGGGAACATGGCGCTGTTGAACGTCGTGTCGGGCGTCTGCAGCAGCGTGCGCGCGTCGATGACGTCCATCGGCGAGATGCACCGCCCGATCGGCTCGCCCAGTTCGATCACTGCACACACACACACGCTCCTGTCAGCTCAACCGCATACATACACTCTCTCGCAGTCCGCTGCGTGCTGCTTGGAGCTCCCGAAGCGCACGCACCGGAGCGCGTCGTGCGGTTATAGAGCACCTCCAGCTCGTCGTTGTGCGAGTGCTCGGGCGTCTGCGGCTGTGCGGCGCGCTTCTTGAGGTTCGCGCGCTGGATGTTCTTGGCCTGCAGCAGCAGCCACTGCGCGGGCTGCCGCGGGTCGCATGGGATGTCGTACGTCTGCGTCTGCACAAAGAGCCTGGTGGAACATGCGCGCGTGCGCGTGTCAGCGGCGCGAAGAGAGCGAGCGCGAGGGCCCCTTTTCAAGCGTGCACGCACCGGACGGTGAGCGACTCCCCCATGGCGGCGCGAGTGCTGGCGGGCGGCGCGAGCGAGACGAGCAGGTAAGCAGCGCGCTGCTTCTTCTTGAGTGAGTGCAGCAGGTGCAGAGCTCCAGCCTTTTGTAAAAATGGGACGTAGTGAGCGACCCGCCTGTTTTTGACAGGCTGCATGCCTATTTTATTTCTGCATCAGGCTGTTCGTGTTCAGTATCCCTACTGCAATTGATTTGGGTGCTTTAGTATGTGCTTGTCATCCTCTCAGAGCAGGTTTGCAGGGGGATGGCATCTCACAGGGCTGATTTCGCCTCTCTCTTACTTGAACCAGCAATGATGACAATATTAACCGGAAAGCGTTCGTTTGGGCTCCAAAGTGGCAGAGACGAACGCTGTGCCCCTTCAAACGCCAGCTCTTCGCGCAGCGCTGCTGCTCCTTGCTTCCTTACTCGCGTTGGAAGGGACCAACCTCGGTCTATGCGCAGCCGAGCCAGCGCTCTTCCGTCGGGTCGCACGCCGGACCGACACCGCGCGTGATCTGCGCGCGGCGCACGGCGATCGCCGCCTCGTTCGCCGCGCACGCGATCACTTGCAGGCGCTCGCTGTAGCACATGCCGCCCGCGCACTCGCGGAACTGGACGCCGCCGCACACATCCACAATTGCGCGGCTCGGCAGCTTCAGCATACCCTGCACATCCATTTCGACGGCGCACACGCTGTGCGGGAAGCGCTCGGTCACGACGCCGCGGAGGGCTGCACCACTCGCCAACAGCTCGCCCTCCGCAGTCGTAGTCGCCGCGCACTCCGCGCCGCCGGCACACATGCTGGACGTCGAGTTGCATGGCGCGAGCTCTCCGTTGCAGCACGCGGCAGTGTTGAGCGTGACGAAGTGCCTCAGCTTGGACATCCCTGCCAGCTCTGGAAGGGTCCGCACGTTCTTGACCACGATGAGGTCGAGGTTCTCGAGGTGCTGGAGCGGAGCGAGCGACGGCAACTCCTCCAGCGACAGCAGTATCGCGAAGGAGGCGGTCTTGAGGTGGCGCGTGCCTTGAAACGACGGCAGCTGCTGCAGCGACGGGTGCATGCCGAGGTGGAAGTAGGTCAGCAGCGCCATGTTGGCGAAGAGGTCGTCGGGGATCCGCACGAGGTTCGCGTCGTCCGCTCTGCCCTCGACGTTGCTGTGTCAGTGGCAACAGATGACGCGTCGTAAGTGTCAACAGCAGTACTCGCGAAGGCGACTCCAGCTTCAGTGCAGCACGCACAGGAACTCGAGATACTCGAAGTCCTTCGCCCAGTCTGGGATCTCCTGGATACCAGTGTGCGTGAGCGAGCTGGAGGCAACGAAGACAAGGAAGTCCGTCAGTGATGTGATCGGCGAGTGTGCGAGAGAGGGCGGGAGCACCTCTCAGCATTCGCCGCAAGCACCTACATGTGGCGCAGTCTCGAGCATCTGCGGAACTCGTCGGGCAGCGCGCGGAGTCTCCGGTTGGTCACTTCGAGCACTTGCAAGTCGCCGGACAACGCAAGCGCTCGGAGCGTCTCGGTCACATCGGGCGGGTTCTTCCATTCCGCATACGTCGTCGGAGCTCGGTCGGTGTCGATCATAACGATGCACGGACACCGATCTCTGTTGGCTGAGACGCGGTGGACGTGCGCAGCGCATTGCGAGAAGGTGGCGCAAGCAGTTGCCGCGATCTGCACGCACAAGCGCGTGTACACCAGCAGCGCGCATCCTAGCGCGAAGAACGAGACTGCCACCCACTTCGGCACCGCCTTCTGCTCGACTGCTCTCGGGAGGGACTGGCTGCTGAGCTGTCTGGCGTTGCGTGCTGCTTTCTGCGCCGTGACCTCGGCAATGCGCTTGAGTCGGTACGCGAACGAGAGGTTCATGCCGATGCGGAGGAAGAAGCTGAGCACGCTTCGGATGCGCAGCCCGTTGAAGCTGATGAGGAAGAGCGTAACTTGCACGGGATCGGCCAACATCCTGGCATGACGCTCGAAGCTCCCTGGGCTCGTGAGCTCGGTCATGAGGTGCGCGTTCGCGCGGTCGAATCGGAAGCTGTGGTAGCTGTACACGAGGAGGATGATCGGCGCGCCGACCGCGAACACCATGTCGAAGCTGCTTGTGCGTAGAGCATCGGGTGTAAGAGCAGTGAACATCAGCGGAACACCACGAGCTCTCAAGGACCGGTACGCACACCGTGTCGATGAGCACCTCGGTGAACGCCGAGAGTCTCGTGTGGACGAGGATCATGAAGCCGCAGGAGAAGCAGTTGGCAGCTGTAAGCGTCGCGAAGACGTAGCAGAGCACTGTCGGGAGACCATCCTCGAGGATTTGGTGCAGCGTGATGATCTGGAGCGTGAGATCCAGCAGCTTGAGCCACACGTTCTGCGAGGAGTACGTGACAGTGGCGAGTGGGGACACCAGTGGCGTTAGTGGGGATCTGCTCCAGTTTCCTCGACCCACGACGCACAAGACAGAGACGCACCCAGAACTTGCGGTGCGTTCCGTTGAACCCCGTGAGCGTCCCCCAGGTACTCACGACGCGCTCACCGAACACTACGCTCGAGAGTCTGGACATGATGCCTTGTGCCTGCGGCGTCGGAGTGGGTCGCACGGTCAAAAGTAGCATCGCTGCGAGTGTGCGCAGGTATCCGAGGAGCACCGCCGCGAGCCCAAGACACGTCATTGCCAAGAGCGCTGGATCCGGGTCGATGATGAGCCAGAACGCGCCGTCGTCGAAGTCGCCGGTGCTCATGAGGAAGTTCGCGGTGGCGTTCGGCGCGATGTTGAGGACGACGAGCCACGCTGTCCAGAGAGCTGAGATGCTGACCACAAGCACCAGCGGCACACCGAGGACGCCGAACACGCGCAAGAACCGCTCTTTCGTCGGGACTCTCCGCCGTCGCTGGACTGGGACGATGTTGGGGCCATGAAGCTGCGAGTTCTTCTTCCCGCTGCTGCTGTCGCTGTGCCTCGCTGGATCGCACGCTTCTGCCTCTTGAGAGGGCGGCTGGATGGGGGCGACGCGGATCGAGCTGGTGCGAGCGCGCGAGTCGGGAGCGTTCGCACGGTCTCTGCCGGTGTTGCCAGGGAATCCGCGCCACGGCATCGTTCGCAAGTGCGTTCAGTGCGCGCTGCTCTCCGATGATCAACGCCGTATTTCGGGCAGAACTCAAGTCAAGGCATGCGTGCGTGTGTGCTCTGGTCGCGGCGGGCTCGGATCGATGGCAGTAGGCTCTCAGCCCTGGCGGACGGCTGTATCGCGTTCTGTCCTGCAAAGCTCAGTCCTCCGCGTCGTGTGTCCATAGTGTCGCGCTTCAGTCAACGAGAAGCTCCACGCTTTCGTCATGACACCAGGTTCTCGCTTCAACATGCGCTTCGTGTAGGTAGCTCCACCGAGTGCAACAACCATCTCTCTTCATGACACGCACTCTCACTGCGAGCTCTTGAGTGCCAGCCGGCCGATAGCGCACCGCGTCTTGATGCTGGCGATGGACAAGCACACAGGTGGTGTTCGGCTGCTGGTGTTGAGAGCGTGCGGCAAAATCCGATTCGAGCAGAAGCATGAGCGACGCTGCCGCCGCCACAGCCGCGGCTCCGTTGCTGCAGCCCACGCACGCGTACCTGGGGGCGCTGCAGGACGTGGACCACGCCGCGCACTCGCTCTTCCCGGAAGGCGCGATCGTGAAGCTGCCGCTCATCTTCTTGCCAGACATCGTACGCGGCTTGCTCGCATGCATGCATCACTGTGTGCGCCACCCAACTAACCAGCTCACTTGCGCGCTGTATGGCCAACCACCCGTCAGGTGCTCTTCCCGGGCGACGAGCTCCCGCTGCGGATGCTCTCGCCCGTGAGCGTCGACACGATCCGTGCGCACCTGAGCGGCGACGGCGCCGTGCTCGCGGTGCTCTGCGCCTCCCAGCAAGTGCGTGCGCTCTGCCACACTGAGCGGATCGCTGCCGAGCTACTGCTGCTGACGCGTGTCCGCGCGAGCAGGGTCGCTTCGCGTACGGCACCACCGTGCGGCTCGAGAAGTTCAGCGTCGACGACCACGCCGCGGCCGTCACGGGCGTGGCCAAGCAGCGCTTCCGCGTGGTGGACGCGCGGCGAGGGCTCGCGCGACTCGCAGACGTGGAGATCCTGCCGCACCCGAGCGCGCCGCGCCTGCCGTTCGTGACGTCCCACCTGCGTGCTCTGCCGGAGGTGTCCTCCGACGGGCTCGCGACACCGCCCAGACGCGTGGCGCTGCGCAGGCTGGCGGACCGGCAGTTCGTGGGGTTCTGGGGTCGCCGCGCGTACACGCTCTACGACGTGCAGCGGCTCGTGCAGCGCATCCAGCGCACGTTCGCGTCGTCCGCGCAGTGGAACTGGTTCTGCAAGGCGACGAGTAGCCCGCAGTTCGTTGCACAGCAGCAGCAGCAACAACAACAGCAGCAGCAGCGAGCGAACGGCTCGATGCTCCGCTTCTTGACAGAGCCGAGCGAGCGCCTAGACCCGGGCGTGTTCGCGTACTGGGTCGCTGGGAACCTCCCGCTCGAGCGCCACGAGCGCCTCGCGCTGTTGCAGATGGACTGCATCGCGCGGCTGCTGCGCGCGGAGATCGCGATCCTGCGCCAGTGCGGCGACAACGTCTACTGCGCCACGTGCGGCGCCTTCCTGGCGCACACGAGCGACATCTTCAGCATGACGAGTCACGGCGCCGCGGGCACGTTCGTCAACCCGGGCGGCAACGTCTTCCAGATCCTGACGCTGCGGGAGGTGCACCTGGACCACGTCGTCGTCGACGTCGTGCGCAGCACGCAGGACAGCTGGTTCCCCGGCTACGCGTGGAGCATCTCGTATTGCAACACGTGCTACCGACACCTCGGGTGGCAGTTCGACGTCGCCGCGGCGGACGCCGGCCTCTCGCCCGCGCGCTTCTTCGGGTTCCGGCGGGCGGCGCTGACGCAGTCGGCGCAGTCGATGCCGTCGCACCACCGCGGCTCCGACTCTGACTGGAGCGACGCGCTCTCAGAGGAGCTCTCGGTCGATGCGGAGGGCGAGGCCGGCGCCGATCTCGATGGAGAAGAAGATGATGAGGTGGTGATGGAGGTGGCAGTCATGCACGAGCGCAACAGCTCCGAACAAGTGGAGCTGTCGGGTGCCGAGCTCCAGCCGTGGACGCCGCGCTTCGACGCGGAGCGCGACGCTCTCGACTAGCGACAGGTCTGCGGACATGAATGGTGAGTGGAGGGGGAACGAGTGCATGGTGTTCTGTCGAACGCGCGAGTCGGATGATGTCATGTGGATGCATTGAGTGCTGTGGCGGGCGAACCCGCTTGTTTGTACCAGAAGAGCGGGTGCGTGGTGGTAGCAGCAGCTTCGTCACTGGCTCGCTCACTCGCTCGCTCGGGAGCTGGCTCGGCGCCTAGTTGTCCGAGACGATCCAGCTGTCGAGCGCGCGCTCGTAGTTGTTGAGCTCGTCCGGGGTGAACCACATGGTGATCTCGTGCTTGGCCGAGTCCGGGCCGTCCGAGCCGTGGATGAGGTTGCGGCCCGTGGAGATGCAGTTGTCGCCGCGGATGGTGCCCGGCGCCGCGGCGTTCGGGTTCGTGGCGCCGAGGATCTTGCGGCCCGTGAGGATCACGTCCGTGCCCTCCCACACCATGCACACGATCGGACCGGACGTGAAGTACTTGACGAGCCCCGGGAAGAACGGACGCGCCGACAGGTCCGCGTAGTGCTCGCGCGCACGCTGCTCCGACGCCGTGAGGAGCTTGAGGCCCACGAGCTTGTAGCCCTTCTTCTCGAAGCGGCTGATAACCTCGGCGATGAGCCCGCGCTGCACGCCGTCCGGCTTGATCGCGATGAACGTACGCTCGTGCTTGGTGCCCGGCACGCCGGCGTGCGGCACAGCGGCGGCAGCGGGCTTGCTCTGCGCAGCAGGAGCCGACGCGGCACCGAACGCGAGTGCGCCGGCGGCAGCGGCCACAGCCACGACGGTGGCGACCGGCGCGGTGCGCACCTGCGTCTGCGACGTGTGCATCGCGCGGGTGGCGTTGCGCTTGGCGGCGGCGGCGACGCGGCGGGTGGCGCGGGCGAACATCTTGCGATGGAGGGAAGGAGAGCTGGAGAGCTGCTGGGGGCGAGTTAGCGAATGAGCGGTCGTGGTGGCGAGCTGTCGGCAGATACGTGTCCGGATACGTTGAGCCGTCGCGACATGTTTTCCGGATCTCTCGATTGTCAAACAGAGAGCATACAGATTTCGAGTCTGAATATTTGCTTGAGTTGTTAGAAAGATCCTGTTCGTGCACAGCCGCACATATTTATAATATTTTTAGCCTCGAGAATTGTATGTAAAATTTGCGGTTTCGATGATGGCGAGCCGATGATGTGTGCACGCACGCGAACAAGCTCGGGTCGCACTCGCTCCCGTTCCGAGTCGACGACGGCATGGGCGGCATGCTCCTCTTCGGACACCACGGCGAAGGGTTCGCGGACGACCGCGACTCGCCGCGGATCTTCAAGCACTCGCCGA
>JAASFS010000642.1:0-13925 GCA_023333865.1 Globisporangium perplexum | reverse complement strand
TCGAGCCACTTGGTGAACTCGCCGTCGCCCAGCGCGCTCGTGATCGTGAACGCAGACTCGGCCGCCGCGAACGCGTGCTGGTGGTACGGCAACGGGAAGAGCACGAAGCGGAGACGCAGCTCGCTCGGCTTGTAGTGTTCCACGAGCTTCTGGAGTCCCGGGTACGCCGCCTTGCTCGCGGGACACATCTGCGCACCAGCAGAGAAGGCGTGAGTCGCGCTTGCTCCTCGATCGATCGCACCGCTCGCCACACACCAGGTCGATGTACGTCTCGAGCTGCACGCCGGCGTCCGCGCTGCCGCCACCGACTGTGAAACCCGGCGGCTCCTGCGGGATCGGCAGCTGCGCGTCCGTGAGACTGGTGAGCGCCGCAGCAGCGAAGACGGCGAGCGAGCGCAGCGCCAGCATGATGATGAAGAGCTCTGCTCGGATGCGTGTCAAAATCTGAAAATGATATCTACTCAGTCTGCTGAGCCCACGGCACTCAAGCTTCAGACAGACTCTCATCCTCGTCGTCCGCTTCCACGCGACGGCGGCCGCCGCTGCGCTGGACGTTGCCGCCAACGTCGCCAGCATCACCGTCGTCGTCGTCGTCGTCGTCGTCGCTTTCCTGCACGATGCGCGAGTGCGCGCCGGCGCGCTGCTTGGGCTTCTTGCTGCGGAGAAACATGATGGTCACCGCCACGGCGAGCACGCTGCTGACAGCCGAGATGAGGACGGCGACCCAGATCCACGGCACGCCGAGCTGCTGCGCCACCGCCGCGAAGCCGTCCACCGCGTCGTCTCCCCCCGCGAAGCACTGCACGGACTCCAAGTTCGTGCTGTTCGTCTGCGTGTTCGTCACCTCCTGCGCCGAGTCGGTGAACGCGGCGCCGTGCACGAACTTGCGCATCATGTCGGCGGCGACTTCGGGGACGTCGTACGGTACCATGTGGCCGCCGTTCGCGACGACGAGGTACGTCAAGTTGCCGCCCTGCTGCGCGAACCCGGACGGCTCCTTCCGCCCGTTCGTCACCCACGTGTACTTGGTCGCCGCCTGGTACGCGCTTGAGCCGTTCCAGTCGAGGTGGAGCAGCAGCTTCTCCGTGCCGTGGTGGTTGCACATCATGTCCCATTGGCCGTTGTAGAACATCACCTGCAGGCCGCTGCGCAGCATCTCCTGCACCTTGGCGAGCGTGCTCACACCGTCGAAGTCTGCCAGCCCGTTGTACACCGGGTCGCTGCAGATCTCGAACCGGAACGTGCTCTCCTCGTTCGCGTGCAGCGCCTTACGCACGCTCGCCTGGTTCAGGTACTCGACGATCCGGTTCTGCTCCTTCGGGTACGTCTTCACCGAGTGGACGTACTCGCGCACGTCGTAGTAGTTGAGCGACATGCCGCCGGCGCTCTTGATGCTGTGGAGGATCTTGTTCATGTTCGCAAAGCACGCCGGCGTGTTGAACTTGCCTGCGAGCAGCGCGTTCTTGCACTCGGTGTACTCGGCCTTGAGCGACCGTACCTGTCCGAACGTGAGCAGCCCCATGCCGTGCGAGTAGTCGCTGTACTCGTACTGGATCGGCGGGTGCACCCAACCGTTGCCGATCCCCACGCCCCTCAAGCGGATCGTCATGTCCGCGTCCTTGAACGGGATCTTGTTCTGTGCGAGGATGTGCGTCGAGAACTGCGGGATGAACCGCCCGGCGTGCGACTCACCGAACAGAAAGACGTCGCGCGAGATCTGCTTGTTGGTCTCCGGGTCCACGGACAGGTACTCCATGTGGCGCAGCAGGAACTGGCTCAGGAAGTCGTAGAAGTCGGCCGCCACGCCTTCCTCGTCCGTGCGGACGCTGTTCCCGCGTGTGGCCGACATCCCTGTCCCCACGGGCTGGTCGATGAAGAGCACATTCGCGCTGTGGTGCCAGCTGTGCTTGTTGAGCTCGATGTGCGTCGCGTTCACGAGCTTGAACGGCGAGATACCTCTACGCAGCCAACATCAACGCAAGTTAGCGTCCTGACGAGCGAGCGAGCCACGAAGCAAGCATCACGCACAGGAACAGGCCCTGCATACTGGAGCAGCCAGGGCCGCCGTTGAGCCACACCACAAGCGGCGCGCGCTCCGGCGCTGTAGCCGCTGGGAAGTGCCAGTAGAAGATCTGGTTGCGCTCGCCACTGCGCAGCGTGATGCGCCCCGCGTGCTGCGTTATCTGCGCGTTCGGGTCGAGTCCCGGGAGCTCGCGGACGAGATCGTCGACGGGCTTCGCGGCAGCGGCGCGCAGCTCGCGTCTGGGGATGTCGTCGTCATTGGTGTCAAAGCTGAGAACGTCGTCCACCACCAGCAGCGAGCGGTGCCGAGCAGGCAGCAGACGCTGGGCGTTTGCTTGAAGGAGGAAAGTGCTGCTGGCGGCGGCGGCAGTAGCGATGGTGGTGGTGGTGGAGAGCGTGGCGGCGGGCGGCGCCATCTCCTCGTCCTCTGGTGCTTTTCGTATCAGCGACGTGCTAGTAAAAGGTGAGTGACAAATGACGCGCGGTTAGTGCAATAGCGAACTTTGTCGGTGGCATCCAAGATATGGCTACGTTCGTTCTCTCAGTTCGATGTCGTTCCGCTCTCCTGGCCCTGTGCGCGTCGCCGCACTTCCTTCTTCTTCTTGATGATCTCGCGGTAGAGGCGGTCGCGGTAGTCGGCGGCCGAGTACTTGGTGTTGTCATCCACGACGATCTGCAGCGGTCCTGGCGCACTCGGTTCGTCCTTCTCGTTGTGGAACTGCGCCACGTACGGGTGCTTGAGCGCGTCGTCGCATGAGATGCGCTTGCTCGGATCGAACTGTAACGCGCATGCACAAGCGTCCTTCAGTTTCAGCGTACACAGTCAAGACCCCACACATCAGGACATACCCAAAAGCACTGGCGGATGAGATCGAGCGCCTCAGGCGACGCCTTCGGGAAGAGCTCTTCGAGTGGCTTGGGCTTCGGTGTCGGCAAGCTCTCGAGCATCGTGTTCGCGAACGGCGACTTGATGCTCTCGATATCCTCCGGGCTCGGTGGACCCGTGACGTCTAAGATGCGCTCGAGCTGGTTCATCGTGGAGGTTCCCGGAAACGCCGGGCGACCTGTTGCCATCTCCGCCACGATGCAGCCCACCGCCCACATGTCGACGGACTTTGCATACCGCGTGGATCCAAGGAGGATCTCTGGCGCGCGGTACCATCGTGTCGCGACGTAGTCCGTGAGCACCGGGTTCGGTCCTCCCATCTCCGAGACTGAGCGACAGAGCCCGAAGTCGCAGAGCTTCGTGTGGCAATCTGAGTTGAGCAGCAGGTTACTCGGCTTGATGTCGCGATGCAGGAGCTCCGCTGTGTGCATGTACTTGAGTGACTTGAGCAACTGATAGATGATGTACTTCTTGTGGATCTCTTCGAGGATGTTGGCTCGTATGACGGCGTGGAGATCCGTTTCTAGCAATGCACGCAAGCCAGAGAGGAGTGAGTGCATGCATTCTCACGCCGAACATGCGCGCGCTTCGCTCCGTGGCGATGCAGATCACAGCGTGCGCAGTACCCATGAAGTCGAAGACGAGGTAGATGTCGCGGTCGTTGTCGGCTTTGATCACGTTGAGCAAACGGATGATGTTGGCGTGTCCGTTGAGCTCTTGCAGGTACATGACCTCACGGAACGTGCGTTGGGCGTCCGTCGCGTTGCGGAACGCGTCGAAGCACTTCTTGAGTGCCACGACCTGTCGCGTGTTCTTGTCGATCGCCTTCCAGACGATCCCGTACGCCTGCGAGCCGAGTGCAAGCGTGAGTCAAAGCGGATGCATCGTGCGCACTTGCTGAGCAGATTGATGCGGAGCGCACGCACGCCTTTGCCGAGCTTCTGCAGCAGCTCGTACTTGCGCAGGATGTGCTTCTCCACCTCTTCGCCCATGGCTGCTGGTCGCTCGATCGCCGGTCTCCTTCGCTCTTCCTGTTGCTGGGCCGAGAGAAAGCGAAACAAGTGTGTGTGTCCGGCGTCCGGCGTCCGGTGCTGCACGCGTGTGGTGCTAAGTTTGTATCGCGACCTGTGACTATTCTGAGTGCAGAGCGACGACGGACAAGGTCGACGGCTTGAAGCCCAAGACGACGTCGATGAACCAAGGTCCTCCTGCTGCTGCTGCTGCTGTTGCTCACGGTCGCCAGCACGACCACCACGACCACCACGAAGACGACGACGACAGCGGCCGCAGGTTCGCAACAGCCAGCACGCAGCAGTCAGCGCTGGGCTTATATTAGTCCGCGCGCGCGCTTATCCGTAGATGTCGTCATTGTCGTCGCCGCCGCTGGCGCCGCCGCCACCGCCGCCGCCGAAGCTGTCTGACATGCTGTCCATGAGGAAGTTTGCTGCGAGCGCCTCGTTCTTGTCGCATGCGAGGTACGCCTGCACCGCCTCGTTGCGGTCGAAGCCCATGTCGCACAGACGGTCGATCGCCGCCGCCTCCTCCTCTGTCAGCATGATGCGGTGGCCGCCGCCGCCGCTCGGTGCGCCGCCAGCGCCGTCGCCACCCATCGACGCCATCATCTGCTCCATGGCGCCAGGAGGGAGGTTGCTCAGCATCTGCGAGAGTCCGCGCAACTGCTCCGGGGTCATGCCCATCTGCGCAGCCATCTGCGCCTGCTGCTCGGGGCTCAGCGAGTCCACGAGCTGCTGGATCTGCTGCGGCGTCGGCATCGCGCCGCCGCCAAGCCCGCCAAAGTCGAGCGGCGCGCCGCCAGTCGCGCCAGGCGCGGACGACGACGACGGCGCCGTGATCGGCTCGTTCAGCATCGCCACGAACTGGTCCTGGTTCTGGTGGATCAAGCGCAGGAGATCCGGGCTCTGCCCGCCGATCTGCTGGAGCACCGCTGGGAGCGCTGCAGGGTTCGACTGGATGAGCTGGCGAAGAGCGTCGAACTGCGGGTGATTCCGGAGCGCCTCGAGCGAGTTCGCCACGCCGGCGCCAGCCGCGGACGGAGCAGCCGCCGTCGCAGCGGGAGGCGCCGTCACTTGCTCCGGGATGCCGTTCATCAGGTACTCGACCGCGCGGTCCGGGTTGTTGAACGCCGCCTGCAGCGCCTGGCGCACCTGGTCCTCCGGGAAACCCATCTCGACGAGTTGCTGCACCGTCGCGTTCATTTGCTCGCCCTAGAGACAGACAGCAGGCGACGACAGTGAGGACACTTGGAGCATAGCGATCTTCCCCAGTGCAGCCGAGCTGCATCGTACCACCACGATTCCGCCGGCGGGGGGCGCCGTAGCCGTCGTCGCAGGCGCCGGCGAAGGCGTCGACACCGCGGGCGCGGTCGCCGTGCTGCTGCTCGAGGCGGCGGATGTGCTCGGAGCCGCCGCGGCAGCTGCAGCAGCCGGAGCCGCCGCCGCTGGAGCCGCCACTGCAGCGGGGGCAGCGGCAGCAGCCGGAGTTGCCGCGGGAGCAGTTGCAGCTGGCTTGGGAGCCTTCGGCTAGAGTCGCAACAGCAGCAGCGCGTCAGGCACTCCTCCTCTTGTGTGTATCAACCCAGTTCGTGATGGACGGACGACGGTACCTTGGTGACCATGACGACGAGGAAGTCGTTCTCCTTGACGTTGTACTCGGCGAGGGGGCTGTCGTCCTTGAGCACCTTGCCGGCGTGGATGAGCTTCTGCTGCGCCACGGGGAAGCTCTGCTGCGCCTCGATGGTCGCTTTCACGCTCGCGACCTGCGGAATACTCGAGAAGGTCAGGAGAAAAGATCGCGCTGCGGGAGGGGAGGAGAGCGCGCCGCGGGGGAAGCAACGCGCACCGAGTCCGAGGGCTCCGCGTCGATGGAGAAGGCGACGCCCTGCAGGGTCTTGACCGTGAGCTTCATCGAGGGCGGAAGGGAAGGGAAGGAGGGGGTTGCGAGGCGAGGCGAGGCAAGCGACCGAGCGACTGGGCGGGGCGATAATGAGCTTTGAGCTTCGAGAAAGAGAAGACTCGACTCACACTGCGTACATCGATCTGCCGGCTTACGAGTTAATTACGATTCGTAGTTTAGAGTGAAGACGCGGTACTAGTAGCATTGTGACTTGGAAAAAGTATGCCAGCTTGAAACGCGCATGAAGAAACAGAGGGCATGAGGGTCTGCGGATTCAAACGAGTGTCTACTGTACTCGTACTGGTCCCCGATGAGTACAGTGAACACTCTATTTATTCATTATCATCTCGTACTGGTCCCCGTATCCTAACAGAGGATGTGACGACCACCATTTTGCGGTCGATGCAGTTCAGTCGAGCGAGCAACATTGATGGTGAACAACGATGCAAGCTCGCGCCACTACACTGTCGGCTGCAGGCCGGATCGCAGCGCGGACGTGGTGCATTTGCTCTGCGTGCTTGCTCGCTTTGTAAGTATGTGCACCAGCGCAAAGCTTGCGGCAGTCATCTTTCAAGGAGTTAGCTCAACGCTCCATTTTTCGGTGCAAAACACTCTATGTGGTCCACATCGCTGCGATCAACCAATCAGAAGCCAGAGAAAGTTCAACCTCGATGCCCCTCGGACATCGGTCCTCCCAACGAGCCACTCGGAAGACCACCAGCGACGTCATCGGCACCTGCATCGCCATCGGCGCTCGCCGCTGCCCACTTCCGCATTCGCAGCGCGCCGCACGTACGCGCATCTCCGCTCCAGTCCCTCTGCCTCTCGACCACTCTCAATGCTCTTCCGCTCGCTGCTGAAGCGCTCCCACGTCGCTGCCGCGCGCGCGCATCCAGTGCGTCTCCCTGCCATCACGTGCGCGCATGACGGGCAACAGCTCACAACTGCGTTTCTGCAGGTGGCTGCGCGCGCCGCGGCGCCGCTCGCGGTCGTCGACAAGCGCTTCTACACGGTCGGCGACAACAACAAGACGTCGATTCTCGTGGAGGTCGAGGACGGGCCGGGTGCGTCGCGCTACGGTCACGTCACTCGCAGTGAGCTGCCTCCTGATATGTGCTGGCTAACAGACGCGACGGCGCTTCGCTCTCCTCGACAGGCTCGCTGCAGGAGATTCTCAAGTTCTTCTGGAAGCATGACGTGAACATGACGCGCATCGAGTCGCGTCCGTCCAAGGGGCACAACCAGAACTACTCGTTCTACATCGACTTCGACGGCAAACGCGGCGACGTGCCGGTCGATGGGCTCATGGATGACCTCAAGCGGAACAGCCTCGTGCTCATGGTGCTGCACGACAAGAAGGGTGCGTGGTGCGCTCGTGAGCGGCTGGCTGGCTGATCGAGCGAGACGGAATGGCTGACGCCGGCGTGCAGTGCCGTGGTTCCCGCGCAAGATCAACGAGCTCGACCGCTCGGTGTCGCAGGCAAGCGCGCGGCTCGCGGGGTCTCTGCTTTGTGTGAGAGGCGATTCCGTACTCATGCGACTGCTTCTGATCTGGTTGGCATCAGGTGCTGGACGCTGGCACGGACCTGGAATCCGACCACCCGGGCTTCAATGTACGCCAGTCACCTACTCCCATCATTGACCGTCGCATCACTCAGAGTTGCTCAAGGCGGCTCTTTTGTCCCGCTTTACAGGACAAGGTCTACCGAGCTCGCCGCGACACGTTCGCGCAGATGGCCGAGAAGTACCGCCAAGGCGACCCGATCCCGCGCCTCGAGTACACTGAGGACGAGGTGAGGCACCGTGGGATGGCTCTGCGCACGCCCGCGCTGTTCTGTTAACTGACAGTGTCTCTCTCATGTGATCAACAGACCAAGACGTGGGGCATCATCTACGCGCGCATGAAGGACCTATGGAAGCGCCACGCGTGCGAGGAGTTCAACTACATCGTGCCGCTGCTCGAGAACAATTGTGGCTACGCTGTTGACAACATCCCGCAGCAACAGGACATCTCGAACTTCCTGAAAGAGTGCACGGGCTTCACGCTGCGTCCGGTTGGCGGCCTGCTGTCGTCGCGTGACTTCCTCAACGGCCTGGCGTTCCGAGTGTTCTTCTCCACGCAGGTGCGCGCTGTTGTGAGAGTGTGCTGCAAGCGAGTCACTCTCGTCGCACGCATGCTCAGTGATCCTTTCTTGCTGTCTCCAGTACATCCGCCACCACTCGATGCCGCTGTACACGCCGGAGCCGGACATTTGCCACGAGCTGATGGGTCACGCGCCGATGTTCGCGGTTCGTACAATGTGAAGTTGTCTCCGATCCGGTGGGCTGCACAGCACTCATGATCTGTGCCAATAGGATCCGGACTTCGCTGACTTTTCGCACGAGATCGGACTGGCGTCGCTCGGAGCGTCTGATGAGGAGATCGAGCGCTTGGCTACGGTATGTGTCGAAGCTGTCCTGCTGTGCTCGACGAGATCTGACGCAATGTGCTTGCTGTTTGTTTGCGGGACGCCAGTGCTACTGGTTCTCTGTCGAGTATGGTCTTACCAAGCAGAATGGCGAGTACAAGGCGTACGGAGCTGGTCTGCTTTCGAGCTTCGGAGAGCTCGAGTACGCGTGCTCGCCGACGCGTCCGGCTGGAGGAGTCGAAGAGTTCCCGGAGGTCCGGCCGTGGGACCCGTTCGCTGCCTGCAAGCAGAAGTACCCGATCACGACGTATCAGCCGGTTTACTACGCTGCGGAGAGCCTGGTGCGTGTGTGCATCTGCGGGTGTCGCTGCAACGCTCCTCTCATACGCTGACACCGAGACGTGCTTGCTCGATCAGGCGGACGCGCGCCAGAAGATGCGCGAGTTCTGCGAGGACCTGAAGAAGCCGTTCCACGCGCGCTACAACCCATACGGCCAGACGATCATCATCGACCGCGCCGTGCAGCGCGAAGACAAGTGGGTGAAGCAGTAGACGCCGCCATCCGCCCGCACCGAGGCTGCTCGCACCACTTTTGAAATGCAAAGTTCGCGTTCTTGAGCTCACGACGATGTTCCAAAGAATAGTTTCACCGATCGATGTTTCCTTCGCAAGCCGCCGCTGCTACCCATGCCGGCGGCGCCGACCCGAAGAAGTTCGACCCGAACGCGAACCAGTGGATGCGCGAGGTGCGCACCGCTGCCGGGTGTACCGCTGTCTTGGTCGGGTGCATCTGCCTCATTGCTGCGGTGTGTGTAGGCGATGGAGAGCAGACAGCTCATCGAGGAACTCAAGGCGCACAACGACAAGCTGCAGCGCGACGTGTACGCTCTGGTGCGGCGGTAGCCATCCAGAGAACGAGCTGCATCCTACGGCGCTCCTCCGAGCTGACGATCTGACTGGTGATCGCCACGCAGAACTCGAAAGTGGGGTTGATCTACGAGTGCTGCGCAGATCTCGGTGTCACGGATCGAATCGGCGACTTGATACAGAGGAAGCTCCAGGGCTTCCAGGCAGCGCAGGTTGCGCGGCAGCTCCAAGCCCAGAACATGGCTGTCGTGTCACCGCGCGCAAAGAAACCCTCGCTAGTCGACCCCAAGCAAGACGAAGGGTTCATCTGCGGCTCGAGCGCTTTCCAGGAGCTCGCAGGGTTCTCGAGCAGCTACGAAGGACAAGTTGCGCGGGACACGTTCCACCGCAAGAACATGTTTGAAGCCGAAGAAGCCAAGTTCCGGGACCAGTTTGACATCTTTGGGAACCCGAAGCTGCCGTCGCCAAAGACGCAAGGATCTGTAGCAAGTGCCGGCGCCAGGTTTGCCACATGTCTAGAGTGCGTGCTACAGTGTAGCTGAAGGACGAGTGGGCTCACGACCTCGACCGCGACAACGGTGACATACAGGTCGGGCGACATGATCGACAAGCTCCTTCTTGGGTCCGAGGGGAAGGCTGGAGGCGCCGGAAGTCCGCAGCGGGTCGATGGCAATCTGCCACGGCAGTTCGGATCCGCGCCTCCTGGACAGATCTCACCCGCCCGCTCTTTCGGTATGGCTGGCGCGTGCTGGTGGTTCTTTGCATGAGTGGTGATGGTACTCACGTTAGTACGAGTGCGTGCTGCCGTCGCTACACAGGAGTCAATCAGCGCTAGCAGTGGCGTGGAAGCCCTGGGGGAGAGGACCAGCAAGCCCAATCTACACGCTATTCAACAACATCAACTGCTCAACTCATCCTCTTCCTGCGCCAACTGGAGAGCTGCGTCGATGACGGCTTCCGCAGATCCGTAGTCTCCGAAGGTGTTGCTCGCTGCTGCTGCCTCCAAGATCTGCGCACCGCTGCAGTATCCCTGGGGGGCATCTTGCTCTCGTTCTTCGTCCGAGGAGGATGGTTGGGTCTGGTACGTCACATAAGCCGTCAGCACGGCGTTGAAGAGTGGCGTCTGCAGCAGCTCGCGCATCGGCAGATTGTCGCCCTTGTTGTTCACCAGCAGCGCGCTGAGCCGGAGGTGCTTCGGCGCAAGAGTCTCGTACACCGTCCGCCACGTCTCGTCGCGCAGCATCTTCGGCGCGTACACCACCTCACGCACAACGGCGGGGTCCTGGATCTCGCGCGTGTACGCGAGCGGATACGACCGAGGCGCGTTGATAAATATCTTGTGGTGCGGGTTCAGCGTGTACTCGTCGTTGTCTGGCAGCACGGTGTCATCCGCGGACGCTTTCGCTCGGTCCTGTAGCACGGGCTGCGGCAAGTCGGTGCTCAGGTAATGCGCGACGAGCGCGTGGATGCGGCGGGCGAGCACCGCTCGCGTCTCCTTCAGCTCCTTCAGCTCGGCCGAGTCCATGAAGTAGAACTGGAGCTTCTTCAGGTGCTGCGCCACTTCGCGGTACCCGAGCGAATCTTTCGCCACATGGACGATCGACAGCAGCGCGGCGAGCGTCAGGAGTCCCCAGAACACCTCCTTCGACTGTGCGAGGCGGAAGAGCACTCCGAGCGACATGAGTGCCAGCACGCACTTGGAGAGCGCCGAGAGCATCAGCGCCAACGCGCTTTGCTTGCGCTGCTGCTGCGGGCGGTACATCAGATCGGTCACGCCCGACAGGAAGAGGTGGCCGGGAGCAGTCAGCACGCGCTCCAACACGATCACGACAACCCAAGCGAGATACGCTGGGCTCTGGCTCGACGGGTGGTTCTCGATCGCCGCCGAGTTGATGTCTTCGTCGCGCAGGCGCCACTTCCGCAGTATCCGGCAGTACGTGGCCATCTTCTCCTTCAGCACGTGCATGTCCGGGTGGTTGCGCGTGCGGAAGTGGATCTGGAGGATCTCCTCGTTCATGGACGCGATCTGGCGGCGCGAGAAGCAGTCGTCGCGGAACACCTTGGCGCAGTACACGTGCAGCGTCCGCGAGAGGCGCAGGATCTCCATCTGCGTGGCCGTGCTCGGCGGCTGCATCTTCAGCGACGCGCTCAGGCGTGCGCTCACGTGCTGCACGAACTCGACCGGGTCCTGCGCGAACGTCGCGATGTCGCGCTCCTCGAGCAGCACCGGCGCGCCGTAGCGGACGCCGGCGAAGCGGTTGACGTTCACGAAGCTCCCGCTTGAGCAAAAGTGCATCGTCACGGGGACCACGAGCGCGCGCTGGTGCGTCGCCTCGCGCAGCGTGCCGGCGATCGCGCGCACGACCTGGTAGAGGTCCGACTTCTCGCGCGCGACCGCCGCGCTGGCGTAGTCGACGAAGACGCCGACCTTGTAGCGCGCCTCATCAGTGCAGACGCCAGTGGCCGCGATGTCCATGAGCTGCGTGCGGCGGCGCAGCTCGAGCGCGAGGCGCGCGTGCTTGTCGCCCTGGCCGCCTTCGAGCAGGAGCGGCGCGACGTACGCCTGCGCGATGGCGCGCTCGAGGAAGGCGGGCACGCGCGCGCGCCAGCTCTCCGAGCGGTCGATGACGTAGACGACAGGCATGAACTCGTGCTTCTCGCGCTCGCGCGAGATCATCTTGTACTCCATGACGCGCGGGAAGAGCGCGCGCGCGAGGCGGCGGCGCGCGGCGCTGTAGCCGGCGGCGAGCGCGCTGGAGGGGGAGGAGAGCGAGGAGGGAAGAGGCTCGGTCATGGGGCGGCGGAACGCAGAGTGCGAGGTGGCGGCGGCGGACGAGGCGGATGCGCGCTGAGGCTTTCCGGAGAGGCAATGAGGAGGCTCGCGAGGTCGGAGGCGACGAAGCGAAGGTGGCGGCAGCCGAGTTCTTTGCCCGAGTGAGCGAATTCATTCAACCGACGAGCGTCTGTCACGCATTTAAGTAGGTGATCTTGCTTTCAGTATGTCCATAGTTCGTGCACTTTAGCCTTGGATTTGGAGTGACGACGCCGAGTGCCAAGGGCGGAAAGCGGGGGCGAACGACGACAAGCGGACACGCGCGAGCAGACCCAAAACGAATGTGATTGGCGACCAAGTGACTCGACCGAGCAAACACAGCGCAGGACGCTCACTGCGGCGAGATGCGGAACATCTGCAACATCTGCGGGCGACAACCAAAGCATGAGCTCCTCCTACTGCTGCCACTCGCCACCGCAGAGCACGAACCTCCTCCTCCAGCGCGTGCACCTCGCCGGCGATCACGAGGCAGTGCAGCGGCGCGCCAAAGTCCGCCGTCAGCAGCTCCGCCATCGTGCCGGCGATGATCGTTTGGTCCTTCTGCCCGAGGCGCGCCATGCCCACGCACAGCGTGTCGCGGGAGTAGGCGCCTTCCTGCCGCTTCTCCTCCACCTCGATGAGCTGCTCGAGTGCCTGGTTCACGGTCATGAAGCGCGGCGGCAGGTACACGGTGCGGCCGCGGCACATCGCCTCGAAGTCCGGCTCCTTCACCTTGATGTCGAGTAGGCAGAGCGTGTGCATGCCGCCCTTCTTGTTGTACAGGATCTTCTCGTAGAAGCTGTCGGGACGCCACTCGTCGCGGAAGAACGGGATCGAGATCGTCTGCCCGAAGCTGTAGAGCTGCAGCCCGCACGAGCCGGCGGCACCCATCACGGACGCATTGTGGATCACCTGCACGCTGATGTCGAGCTCCTTCGCGCGGATGATCAGGTCCGAGTGAGTCGTCGCGCTGCAGTCGCGTGAGACCAACACGTCGCCGCACCGCCGTCAGCACCCAAACGGCATCACCGCACACGCGCAACTGATCCTACACACCACCACTACCACGCACCAGAGCGGGTCGCCGACTACGAGGAACGCGACGTCGTCGTCTTTGGCGTACTCCAGGATCTGGTCCGCGCCGGTCTCCACGCAGTCGCGGTCAGCGAGGATCACCTCGCGCTCATAGAACTCGCTCTGCGCAGCAGCAGCAGCAGCAGCAGCAGCAACAAGCCAGTCGGTAGAGCCACGTGCAGTTAGTTGAGCCGCTCGCACCGCGCCACCGAACACGCTCAGCCAGCCATTGCCTCTCAATTGCTGCCTCGGCCACTGTGCACGCACACACGCACCAGCCGCGAGAGCTCGATGCCGAGCACCGACGTGTAATTCTCCAGGAAGACCTTCTTGGCCTTCTTGACGGCGCTCAGGCCGCGCAGCGTGATGTCCTGCTCGTCGCCGAGGCCGAGACCAACCACGTAGAGCACCATCCTGTCGCTTCGAGCCAACAGTCAAAATGACGGTACTCACTATAGTGATATTTACCGAAACTCGCGGTACCTCGTTTTTGATCAGGACTTTTTTACTACATACGCGGCACACAATAAAGACTAAAAAAATGTTTTTCTGAATCTCAAAAACAAAAAACATTATCGTGAAAAAATCATCAAAAAGTCATGTCTACATTGGATTGTAGAGCATCTCTACCGACCAGGACATTCAGAAGTTTCTCGATACGATGCATTTCTGGGATAAATGAAGGTAGGCACACTGAAGCGAAGCACTGCATATTATGGCATACATCATCCTAACATTCAGTAAGTATACAACAAATCAAGTCGCCAGAGGCATTGGGCAAGACATTGTTCAAACAAATATTCTACAAACTACTCGACGCGTCTGCAAGAAGTGCATCGCGAACAGGACGGGGGTGAAAGAGAGAGACGACGACGACGAGCGCAAACGAGAGCGCAAACTCACATGCAAACGCAAGCACAAACGCTTTCGCAAATGCAAATGC
>JAASFS010000641.1:0-13986 GCA_023333865.1 Globisporangium perplexum | reverse complement strand
GAGCTGAGAGCTGAGAGCTGAGAGCTGAGAGCTGAGAGCTGAGAGCTGAGAGCTGAGAACTCGTGAACCTGGTAATCTGAGAATCTGATATCCTGTTCTGTACACTTCATTAAGAGCCCCACGCCCGAATACTAGCCTCCTCAACTTACATACATTCAATCTATTTTTGTCAATCGTTCCGAACCCCTAGCCCCGGTACTCCAGAATTCCGGCATGCTGCAGACTGGACTGCCTACAACAACAGGTCCACCAGTCGCCCACGACGGCGTAAGGAGCTCGACGCGTGTGCGCGCAAGGAACGACGGCGGCGGCGGCAACAGCGGCGACCACGACGACTGTGGCGGCGGTGGCGCTCCTCTAAACTCCAAGCTCCAGGCTCCAGGCTCGGCTGCGTCCGCGGGAAGTGGTCTCGACGGACAGCGCCTCCTCGGCCGACGACGACGATGTTCGCGCGGCGCCAGCGGCTCGAGCGCCTCGCGACGGCAAGCGCCGCCGCGTTCACGCTCCCGACCGGCGGCGGCGGCGGCGGCCCCGAAGACAGCGAAGACGCGTGGGGCGGAGACGCGGGGGACGCGCTGGGGCCGCCGCCGGACTGCGGCCCCGTTCTCGTGCGCCAGCAGGCGACCGACTGGACGGCGGCGCGCGAGGCGAAGGCGGCGGCGCTCGCCGACAAGGTGGACGGCGGCGGCTCCGGCGCGCTGCGGGCGCCGCGGCTGATACCCGGCGGGCAGCAGGCGGGCGGCGGCGGCAGACGGCAGCTCGGCGTGTGTCTGTGAGCGCGGCGACGCAGCAGCAGCAGCGCGGGCGTCGTGCATGTGGCGTGGGTGGCGTTAAGCGTATTATAGAGCGAGCGAGCGAGCCGCGCGCTCTTCCTGCCGTCGTCTTCGCGAGTGGGCGGAGCGGAGCGTCCTGGCCGACGACACCTCATGAGCATCCGCTTCGATCAATTCACATCGATGACGACGCCACGCGCACCGCCCGCTCCAACTCTCTCTCTCTCTCTCTCTCTCTCTCTCTCTCTCTCTCTCTCTGTATCGCATCGCGCTCGCTCTCAGAGTCCGCTCTCGTTCGCTCGTCCTTGCGAGCGAGCGCGCAGTCTGCCGCCGCCGCTCAACCGCCTTCCTTCCCAACTCGCTCCTCCCGCGACTTCGCCTTCCTTGAGCGCGCATGGACCTCCGACCTGCCGCCTAACTGATCGAGAGGGACGACGGCCGCCCCACGAAGCTGAAGCCGTCGAACTCGTTCGTGCCGGCGCCTTTTCCCGCGGGCATCATCATGCTCGGGTCGCGGTCGCGCGCGGTGATCTCGTTGTTGTGGCGCGGCGCGTAGTTCGTGTCGAGGCGGCCGACACCCGGGTTGAACGGCGGCGCCACCTTCTTCTCCAGCAGATCCCGCCAGTTGATCGACTCGAAGAACGGGTGGTTCAGCACCTCGTCCGCGCCTGTGCGGCCGCTGCCCAGGCGCTGCATCGGGTCCCGCGTGAGCAGCTGCATCGCAAACACACACGCACATAATACAACGTCAGCTCCCAAGTTCGCACGACAACTCGTCCAGACATACGCGAGCAGCGCCAAGCACCAAGACGCAACACGAGAACAGCAAGCACGTACCCCTCGGATGAGCGAGATCGCGGCGTCCGAGAAGTTCGGAGAGAACGTGACCCACTCGCGCTTGAGGATCGTCTGGAACATGATGTCGCGGTTCGGGTGGTAGTACGGCGGCTTGCCGCCGATCATCTCGTACAGCAGGATACCGAACGACCACCAGTCCGCCGCCTTGCCGTACGCGTTGCCCTTGAGCAACTCCGGCGCGATGTACGCCGCCGTGCCGCAGAACGTCGTCGCGCCTTTGAGGTCCGACACGCCAATCTTCGACAGCCCAAAGTCCGTGATGCGCACGTGCCCTTCGTGGTCCATCAGCACGTTCTCGAGCTTCGCGTCGCGATAGATGATGTTCACGCTGTGCAAGTGCGCGATCGCGGCGCCGACCTCGGCGGCGTAGAACCTCGCCCAGTCCTCTGGGAACTTGCGCCGGCGGCGAATGTGGTACGCGAGCGACCCGCCGCTCAGGTAGTCCATCACCAGGTACAGCTTGCTCTGGCTCTGGAACGCGTAGTGCAGCTTCACGATGAACGGGTGCGATATCTCCGTCAGGATCTTGCGCTCCGCCATCGTCGTGTTCACAAGACCCGACGTCACCACGTGCTGCTTCTTCAGCACCTTCATGGCGTAGCACTCGTCCTTGTGCGGCGCCGTGGTCTTGCGGCACAGGAACACCTTGCCGAACCCGCCTTGGCCCACCACCTTCATCAGCTCAAAATCCTTGTCTGTCACTGCGTGGCGGCTGCGGTCCGACTCCCGGCTCGACGCGCTGCTCGAGGCCGTGCTGCCGCCAGGCGAGCCACTCCGCGACTTCGGGATGGGCTTCGGGAGGTAGTAGTTGTGCTTGCTCTTGTCGTCCGACCCAGCCGCAGCCGCAGTAGAAGCAGCGGCGGCGGCAGCCGGAATGCTTGGCTTCTCGTCGCCGTCGCCCGTTGATAAGTCGCTCGACTCGTTCGCATCTGTCTCGCCCAGGATCACGATGTTCGAGTGCCGCCGCTGCTTGTTGACGATCGTCTTGCCGTTCTTGCGAGCTTTCCGCAGCTCCGCCCGCACGTGGCGCACCACTGCAGTCATCCCCGGCTGGTCCGGGTTCGCGCCGACAAACGCGAACGCCGGGTCCTCCGCCTTCTCCAGCGTCTTCGGGTCGTTATCCGACTCCAGGCTGCCCGTCATGTACCCGATCGACAAGCACACACAACCCACTCGAGCCTGCGAGTCCACGATCTGACCGCCAAGTGGCTCGTACGAGGCTTCCCAGTTGATCGAGCGGCTACCCAGCAGCTCGCGGATGCCGAAGCTCTCCGACGGGTCGATCTCGTGCTTCGACTCGATGAACGCCACGCGGTGGATCTTCTCGCGCGCGCTTGTCTCGTACGTCTCCAGAATTGACTTGACCAGCGCACCGCCGCGCGCGAACGCCATGATCGACACCTGCCCCTTGCACTTCGATACGAACTGGTCCCACACGAACAGCACGTGCTCCTTCGGCGTCGAGGAGTTCGGGATCGGCACTACACGCTCGAACCCGCCGGCTTCGTACACCACCACCGAGTTCGAGAACGGGTTGCACACGACCACGCCGTAGCCCTCTTCCTGCGCGCGGCTGAAGTAGCGCAGCATCGACCACTTGTGGTCGATCGTCGTCGTCTTGTCTTCCGTGTCCTGTCGCCACAGCCCGAGTGGGCCAGAGTCCGAGATGAACATGATCACCTTCTTCGCGCTCGCGTACGCCATCGAGCTGTAGAAACGGCAGCGCACAGGAGCATCCGCCGACGGAACGAACTGCGCCGTGAAGTCTAGCTTGTGCTCCATGAAGTGGTACAGATCCCGCTGGGAGCTCCGCTCGCTCACGCGGACCGACGACACCTCCGTACGATCTGTCCGCTTCGGCTCTTCCAGCATGACGATGCCGCCGAGGTCCAGCTCGAGCGAGTCCGCAGAGCTCTTGCGACCAGCCGACTCCTCCATCTTCGCCTCGTCGTCCTCTTCCGCCTTCGCGTACTCCATCACCGGAGGCTTCGTCGGGAGCTTCGTGTACTCCTCGTCGTCGCTACTTGACTCCGCCGCAAGCATCCCAAGCGTCTTGCGACGCCCCATGCCTGCCATGTGCACGCCAGAGCTACGGCTCGTCTTTCTGGCTGGAACAGGCACCGGCTGCGGTTCCGCCTTCGACTCCTCGTCCGAGTCGCCGCCGAAGGACGTGAAGCTCGAGTTCTTCGTCTCTCCGTCCTCGACGATCGCAAAGTTTGGCTTGAGCGTCGGGCGACTCTCCGTCTCCGCTTTCTTCTTACTCGGCTGCTGCTGCTGCCTCTCCACCTGCTTTCGAGAAGCAGGCGGAGTCGGCGGAGCTGGCGTACGCTTCGGCGAAGGCGGTGGGGACTCGTCGTCGTCATCGTCATCATCATCGTCGTCGCCGTTGATGTTGAACGTCGTCGCAACCATCGCCTTCGGACTCGGACGCCGCGGCGGCGGAGAAACTGGAGCGGAGATCGGCGAGACCGTCGGCTGCATCTCCTCCATCTCAATCGTCTCGCGACTCTCGGGGATCTGCACCTCCAGCTTCGGATGCAGAGACACCGGGTCGGGCTTCGACTTGGGAACCGTGACGCGGTTCGGGTAGCTCCCTTCGTTCCCGCCGATGTCGACGCCTTCCGGAGTCTGCATCACCGCGAGAAGCAGCGTGCGCGCGCCTTCCGAGAGCGCCTCCAGCTCGTCAAACGCATTGTCGTCGTCCATCTCGGGGTCGTCCTGCGAGTCCAAGCCGTCCCCGATGGACGAGCGATCGCCTTGGTTCCGGCGGCCGTTCGCACCCTTCCGGTCGTTCCCGATCGTCGTCCCCCGCAGGTTGTGCCCGCACGCGCCGCAGAAGCGCGACCCCGTGAGCACCGCGCTACAATTCGGGCACCTCTTCTTCTCGATCGTCGGCTCCTCTGCGACCGCCGTCAGCTTGCGCAACGCGTTCATCCACTTGTTGCGCTCACGGTCGTTGTCCGCATACACGTAGTACGGCACCTGCTCGCTCGTCATGAACATGAACCCGAACGGCTCGCCATCCCACTTCTGCACGTCTTCCACGGCCACCTCGGCCAGCGGCTTCCCCTTCGCGCTGTTCGCAATGTCGTAGTCCGGGTAGTACGCGATCAGGTTCCCCCGCAAGATGAAGTACCGCTTCTTCCAGCTCTTCCGCTTGTGGCCCTGCTTCGTCAGGTACCCGGCGCACGACACCGGCTCCGGCGCGGTCGCGTTCGACTTCTTCACCGTCTGTATCCACTTCTGCTGCTCGCCGTACGTGTCCGTGCTCGCGTAGAAGACGTTGCCGGTCAGCGTCTGGAACATGAGCCCGTTCGGCTCGCCGTCCCACGGCGCGATCGACCGCACCTCGACCTCGGCCATCGCCGACTGGTTGTCGCGGTACGCACTCTGGTCCGCGTAGTGGCGCAGTGACGTGCCGTTGAGCACGTAGTACGCCATCCGCTGGCTCGGCACGAGGTGGCCGCGGCGCGTGAGGTATCCTTCGCAGCTCACCTCCTCGGGCTCCACGACGAACTCCTTGAGCGCGCGCAGCCACTTGGAGCGCTCGGCCTCGGATGCCGCGTACACATAGTACGGGATCTGCTTGGTCGTGTAGAACATGAAGCCGTGCGCCTCGCCCGACCACGCGGCGACCTTGGCGACCGTGACGCTGCCGTACTTCTTGCCCTTGTCCTCGCCGGAGAAGTATTCGAGCACGTCGCCGCGCAGCACAAAGTAGCGCGTCTTCCAGTTCGTGAAGACGTGGCCGCGTTTCGTGAGGAAGCCCTCGCACTTGATCTCGAGCTGGACACCCTCGGGGATACTCGCGGGTGCCTCCTTCTCGCGGCTCAGCATGAACGTCTCGCGGCTGAAGATGCTGCGCCGCGTGCTCGAGCGTCGCGCGTTGTTGTTGTTGTTGCTAGTGGCGCTGGCGTTCGTGGGCGTCGGGGCGAACAGCGCGTTGCTCCCGGTCGATGAGCCCATGGGCGTGGACGCGAGCGACATGGGGCCGAGTGAGTGGCCGTGTGCCGCCGGGTACTCGGCGTTCAGGGCCGCGAGGCTCGGGTTGGACGCGATGCGGCTCATGTGCCCGCTGCCGCTGCTCGCGGGCGGCGCGGATGGCGGGTGCTGCGGCGGCGGCGGCGGTGGCGCGCGCGAGAAGAAGCTACTGGTGCGCGACATGCGCTGGCGCTCAGCCGTCGGCGTGGCCTTCGGCTGCGGCCCCAGGTCGAAGCTCGCGGACGACGAGCGCCGGATGGACTCGCGCAGCGCGTAGGACGTGGGGGACGTCACCTGGATGTCGTCGTCGTCGTCGAACTGCGGCGGCGCGTGCGTGCTCATGGTCGCTGCAGCATAGACCGAGGCGCGGGGCGGCGGGCGGGTAAGTGAGCTCTTCGCGGCTGAGCGAGAGAGAGAGAGAGAGAGAGAGAGACGGAGTGAGCGTGAAATATTCGAGAGAGCGAGAGACCGACGCCGCGGGGGTCGAGGCGACGCGCCGGGCAGGGGGGATGACGCGTACGTACGCGGGGAAGAGGGGGGAGCCGCCGGATCGCGTCGCGCGCGGAGTGAGTTGCTTGTTCGCGCGCCGCTCGCTCGCTTGCTCGCTCGCTCGCTCTCTGCTACTGCTGCTGCTGTCTTGCGGTCTGGTTTCTTTCTGTCTCGCGCGATTTAGTATGGGAGTTTGTATGCGGAAAAGGGGGCCAGAATACAGCGAGTGAAACGTGAGCGTGAAGTAATCGAGGTAATGATGTATTTCGAGGAATTCGCGGAATGTCGCGATGGGATAAGAAATATACAGATAAATCGACCATGTGTGTCGATTTATTGCATAAACAGCCTCGAATTTCTCTCTCCATCTCTCTCTCCATCTCTCTCTCTCTCTCCATCTCTCTCCATCTCTCTCCATCTCTCTCCATCTCTCTCTCCTACTCTCGTGGCCATGCTCTTGCTGACCTCAGTCGTCGCCCTCGTCGCCTCTGCCCGCGAGCGCGAGGATCGAGAAGCGCAAGTCGCCGTCGCTGCGCGCCAGGAAGCCTCGGATCACCTCGCACGCGTCCTGGCGAAGCAGACATCGCGCTTCGTGAGCTGCCGGAGCGCATACCGTCGCTCCTAGCATCGCGCCGTGCTGCACACTCAGACGTACCGCGAGAAGCGTCTCCTGCGTGGTCGGACCGTGGTTGATCGGGATGCTCTTGCTGCCGTCGAGCTCGTACAGATGGCCCTCGACGTGGCTGCGGACACGACAGGTACGACAAAGAGGCAGGAACGACATCGCCAGAGAGCGAGCATGGACATATGAGTGAGTGCGAGAGGCGACAGCGTCGTTCGGTCGCCGCGACGCCACCTCGCGGCGGCAACCAACCACCTTGTGCTCCTGTGCTCCTGTACCTGAAGCAGACAAAGTGCGGCGTGATGACGTCGTCCACGTCCCCGAGCTGCTGCATGCGCACACAAGCAGACACCGACAACGGATGGACGGTGTCAGATCCGACCACACTGGCACACTGACTGCGGACCCGCGAGCCGCGCCGTCCCCACCTCGGATTGTCCTGCGTCCGCAGCGCGTCGGTGCAGCTCCTCGAGCTGTGCGAGCGCCAGATCCAGCGCCATCAGCACACGCATGCCACCTGATCAGATCGACGGCTCATGGCCGACCGACCTCGCTGTCGGTCTCCAAGTAGCCCGCGATCTCCGACGGCGACATCGCGCGGGTATCGCGGAACAGTCGATCGAGGCAGCTTCCCGGAACTGCAACAAGCGGGCGGACGAGGGCTCGTCAGCAGAGCCATCAGCGAGAGCGGCGACGGCTGGCAACACGATGAAGAGTGCGTGGCGCACCGAGCGCCACGTGCTGCCGCGCGTTGCCGACCGCGTGCAGGATCCCGAACGTCCCGCACGCGTTGCCGATCGTCTGGTGTGTGTAGAACACCGAGTCGGCGACGTGCTGCCCGACGCGCAGGATCTGCTCCTGCTGCTGCGCCGCGAACGCCTCCGCCTGCACGCGCTCGCCTCTCAGGATGCTTCCACCCCCCTCCCTCCATACACACCGCGAGCAAACGGTAGCAGCGCGCACCCGCTCGTCACACGGGAAGAGCAGCACGACTGCGAGCACGGGCGGCGCCACCATCTCGAGGGCCCACTCGTCGGTGCTCAGCACGTCGCAGAAGCGGACGTCGCGCGTCGGGAACCCGAGCTGCGCCACGTACGCGTTCATCACCGCCGGGTTCGACTCGAGCGGGAACCAGCGCTTGCGGTGGCGCCGCAGCGGCGCAGCGGCGTCGGCGGCGCTGAGCATCACACGCGGTCTCTTGGGACGCTCGCGAGCGAAATGAAGTGTGAGGGAGGGCGACGGACACACACACGAGGCTCTCGCTCTCTTCACTCGAAGTGCTACGCTACCAACTGCCCACTCGCCACAGTGTGAAGGCGCGCGCGCGAGAGAGAGAGAGAGAGAGAGAGAGACTGACGACGCGCCTCAGAGCGCGTGGCGCGCGATGCACTCGAGGACCGCGCGGCCCCAGAACGCCTCGCCGGCCGCCAGCGCGGCGGCGTCGACCACCTCGCCAGTCTGGCGGTTCGCGACGACGAGCACGGCGGCGGTCGCGGTGATGGACCCGCGGCTGCGCTGCGCCAGGTCGAGTCTGAGGAGCAGCGCGGAGAGCAGTCAGGTCGACGCATGTCCGGCCGGTCGGCTGCCACCCGAGCTCGCGCCGTACGCACAGGTGGAAGGTCTCCATCTCGAGCGTGTGGAGCTCCGGGTGGCGCGCGAGCAGGGTCGCCACGACGCCCTCGTTGCGGTCGTCGAACGCCGCGTCGACACGCCCTGCGCATCGACGCACTCTGAGCCTCGGGAGTGCGCACTCGCGCACACTGCAGGCAACGAACCTTGGGAGCTGTAGAACGAGCACGCGGTGGCGTTGAGCCCGTTGTAGACGCCGAGTTCCTTGCCCACCGCGTTCTGGAACTCGCGCACTCGACCTTCCATGATGCCGAGCAGCTACGCGCGCGTCAGCCCGCACAGACCACTGGAGCCTCCCTTCCGCCGACGAGCTGGTGTCACGCACCGACTTGGAGAGCGACACCGACGCCGGCACGACGCGCGAGACGCGGTAGCACTCAGCGTCGGCAGCCGCGTCGTCAGCGAACGCGTCCGGGTCGCGCACGACGGACACGGAACCCTCGCCGCTCACGACGACGCTGCCTGGCGGAACGTCGCGCTGGAGCCCGCCGCAGGTGCCGAAGCGGATGATCGCCATGGGGCCGTCGACGACCGCGCGCGTCTCACGGACCACAAAGTCCATGTTGGGCGTTCCCTGAGTGCAGCCGATGGAGAGCGTTGTCACGCTGCAGCCATGTACGTGTAGTATGTGGTGGTAGACACAGTACGATCGCTGCTGGACGCACCATCCCCGTGGCGACGACCGAGACCGGCACGCCGAGCATGTCGCCCGTGAAGATCGTGAACCCCCGCGAGGACTCGTGCGTTACCACGTGCCCGTCGAGCAGCCCTGCGAGAACCTGCGCGCGGGTGAGGCTGCCAACGGACACGACACGGTTCGCCACTGCCAGGACATGCATCCGAGTAGGTCAACTCGCCGCCGCCAGCCCACCCAAAGAGACAGGAGCTGCGAGTCAGCAGTCAAACCTTCGCCGCGCTTCACGCCGAGGTGCAGCACGGTGCCGTCCGCGTGCGTCGGCATCGCGTTCGTGTTCTCGTAGAGCATCGCGGGCGTGGTCCCGTGGTCTTGCAGAGCGGAGCGCGACGTGGTCTTCTCGACCGAGGTAGTGGACTTTGCGAATGGAGGGAGCTTCAACATAGGGAGTGTGAATCACTTGGATTCAGTATACGCTTCGATATTTTGTCTGACCCGGCAAATATCGTAGTAACAACATCCACCCGAATACTGGCCTGCTCGCAAGATCCGCGGCGTTTCGTGATCACTTTGAGGTTTCCCTTCGCCAGCGCAAGACAATCACTCGGTTGTACGATGCTCGCCGCCGCCGATGCCGCCGCTGCTGCTGCGACAGCACCGCCGCGCTTTGCGGCCGTGACGTGGGACGCCGCGCGCGGCCGCCGCCTGTGCCCGCTCGCGACGTTCGGCGCGCGCGCACCAGCAACTCTCGCTGCGCGCCTCGTGTGCGTCGATCCGCCGCGCGCCGACTGCGCAACGGTCGCGAACGCCGCAGAACTGCGCGGCGCTGTGGCACTCGTGGTGCGCGGCGGCTGCTCGTTTGCGCTCAAGGCGCGCCGCGTGCAGGCCGCTGGCGCCGTGGCCATGGTACTCGCGAACAACACACGCGCCGAGCCCTTCGCGGCATTCACGATGGGCGAAGAGGCGGCAGACGGCGGCAGGGACGAGGAAAGCAGCGATGGGGACGGCGACTTCGCGCTGCGCGAACCCATCGCGATCCCGTGCGTCATGATGTGTCTCTACGACGTGCGTGAGCTCTTCAAGCTGTTCCCGCCGACCGTAAAGACCGGCGCGATGAAGATCGAGGTTTTGGACATGGGTACGGACGAGGCGCGGGCGATTCTTGCAGAGTGCAGCAGACAGCGCCAGCTTGCGATCCAGAACGACGAGAAACTCCGGGATGCAGGTAGCGCTGCGGCTGAAAGCGGTGGATGGGGAGGCTTCCGGCGATGGAAGGCGTCGTCGATCCGGAAGCTGCTCGATCCTCAAGCTGTGGTTCCATCGGAAGTGATGGCAGCAACAGCTCCAGCGGGTTCGGATGAAGGATCTCCGCTGGATGCAAACGCAGTAGTAGCTGAGCAGGACTCCGAGGTAACAACTTCGGCTACTGTGGCTCCCACAGATCGGAGGAAGACGCCGCTGTTCGCCTTCGTTCAGTGGGCGACAAGTGCAGAGTCATACGAGTACCACTTTGCGCCACTGGCTGACTTTGGGCTGGCGGGAAGCAACACCATCTACGAGGGTAACCTCGTTTCGTCCGACCCAATACTCGCTGACGAAGCAGTTTTGAAGAACGGAGGCGAGCTGTCAAACGCTATCGCCCTTGTGAAGCGCGGGGCGTGCACATTCCCCTCCAAGCTCGAGCGAATCCAGAGCTGTGGAGCCGTTGCTGCAATCGTCGGCAACGACGACGAAGAGAGTCCGGACGCAGCGTTCGTCATGAGTGTGGATCATATCAAGGTGGATCACGTAACGATCCCGTCCGTGATGGTGTCGTTTAACCTGTTCCGGCGCCTCAGGACGGAGGGCATGAAGTTCATCCGGATCATCTGTCTCTCAGGAGACGCCGCAGCGCATTTCATGATGAACGTTGGAACGCCGCACGTGCTTACAGATGTCCCGCTGCCAACCACAGCATCAGGGAAAGAGGCGCTACACCTCTTCCACACGGCTTGCCGGGCAGGTGATCACGGCGCCTGTCAGCGGATTCTGGACGAGAATTGCTCCGGAGACTCCGAGAGGCTGCAAATGACGCGCGCGTGCGATACGAATCGCCTCACGGCGCTGCACCATGCGTGCGTGAGCGGGAACGAGCACGTTGTGAATTTGCTGATTTCGCTCGGCGCCTTCTTGGATGCGACGGACATCGGTATGCAGACTCCTCTCCACATCGCGTGTCTGCACAGCCACGACAGTTGTGCGCGAGCGCTGATCAAGGCTGGCGCGATTCAGATCGCGGAGGGTCGTCTCAGCTCGTTGATCACGAAGCAAAACATCGGCGGATCGACTCCACTTCACTGCGTTGCAGCCACAGGGAGTTCGGAGTGCTTGGAGACTCTGCTCACCGCGAACGCTCGCGTTGATCGAGACGGCAAGTATTTCTTTGAAGGTGTCAGTTCGACCGACCACGACGGATCCACCCCGATGCACATTGCTTGCAAAAGTGCGAACCCGGACTGCGTCATGTACCTCATTGCAGCAAGCGCCGAGCTGGATGTTGTGGACAAGAACGGACACACGCCACTGCAGATCTGTTGCGAGATGGCGAACGACCCAGATCTTGAGAACGCATCCCTGCGCATGATTGAGAAACTCATGAGCGCCGGCGCTCGTGTGATTGTCAGCGGCGGGACCGCTGGGGAGTTGTTCCTCGACCGCGTCGTGTCGAGAACGCTGAAGCGAGAGCTCGAGGTGATGTACTTTAGGCATGAGGCACATGCGTCGCAGCAAAAGTTTTACGAGATGGAGCTCGAGATCAGCGAGTTGAGGAGCCAACTGACTGATATGCAGTCAGAGGTGAAGAGGGTGGCAACGCAGAATCTGGCGCTCGAGGCGGCTCAAGAAACTACGCGGAACACGTTCACTGCGCAGCAAGCGCAGATCAACCATCTCTACGCACAGATGAAGACGATCATCCAGATTCTGCACTCCCACACCGAAGGCTCACCTCTCCCTGGTGCTCCTGCGTCGACGCCATTTTTCATATCAAGCGACCAAGACAAGTCGTCCTCAAAGCAACAGCCAGATGCTAGCGGCTCGACAACAGTGGAACCAGCGAACGAAGAAACGCTGTCACAGGAAGCAGCGCTGGCACGAGACCTCGGCAGGAAGTTTGCGAGAGAGCAGAAATTTGCCGTCGCGGAGATGTACTTCGAGAAGTCGCTCGAACTGTTTCGACTGCCTGGCGTACGTCGCCTCCTCGAGCAAGTGCGCGCGCTGCGTCACGAGGCAGAGCAGCGCAGATCCCTCAACGCCGCTCAGCAGCAGCGACAGACTTCGAATCAGCGTGTATTCTCGCTCACCAAGACAAAGCTACTTCGGCAACTCCGCAGCACGCTTCATCAATCACAAGCTCCAGAACACGCGCTGCAGTCGGTCGAGCGCGAGATCAGCAAGCTTGAGGCACTACAAGATGGGACGCCCGAGTTCGATACCACACGCAAGTGGATTGAGTGGCTGGTGGCGCTTCCATGGGGTGACTCGCTCTCTGGGTTACAGAACACAGACTTGTTTGCGTCGCGCCATGGCGTCTTCAAGCAAATCAACCTGCTCGAGCAAGAGGAGGTGAACGGTCAGCGCCAACGCGCAGCGCGTGTGATCCAGCGAGCATGCCGAGAACGCCTCTCTGTCCACACCCTGCGTCGCTCGATCGCGTTGATCCGGATCCAAGCAGCTGCTCGAGGAAGTATCGCTCGCCGACGGTTCCGTGCATCGCTAGCCGAGTTGCGAAGCAGTACGAGACACCAAGGAAATCAAGTCGATACACCGTCACAACGGCTCCAGGATACTACAACCAGCACGCTCGAGCACAACCGACAATCTCAGCCTGTGGACTACTCGTCGACGTTGGATCCGGCAGCGCGCTCAAGGATGCGCCATGCGAGTGGAGTCACCGTGCTCGCTGGAGCTCAGTTTGTCCAGCGTGCAGAGAGCGAACGTGCTGTCGAATCGCCACGCTCACGTGTGCTCCAGCTACTCTGCGCTCCTTTGCCAGTCGGAACACACGGAGATACACCAACCCTCAACAATGCAGCAGCTCCCGGTTCGTGGATGTCACCATATGAGGCTTACTACGTCTGGAACCGATGGGGGAGTACAACTGGTGCCGCAGCAACGGCACAGTGCACGTTGAGTGGACCGTACGACGAACTCGCTGTGGCCAAGCACCGTTATGATCGAGAGGTCCGCGAACAAGTCCAGAACAACTTCGTCATCGTACCACCACCACCCACATCTTTGGAATCTCATTCGGCGCCGCAGGAGAGTCCCGTCCGATCCAACTCAAGCGCTTTTGTAAAGCACCACACAAGCGGTCGGTCGGTGAGCATTCTGCAGCATCACTCTTGGACAAGAGAGCAAGGGTCGGTGCAGTCATCACGGCTTCGGGTGTCGACGTTTTCGGCGTGAACCAAGCACGACGTCGTTCTTGTGCGAGAGCACGAGCACGATGCGTGAAATGCACTGTTGCTGTTATCGAGCGGAGGAGAGAGGGGTCAGTCCGAAGAGTTCCCGCTTCGACGTCGAGCGCCTCCGCTTGCGCTTGGACGAACTGGTTTATCAGCCGAGAACTGCGAAGTGGAAAAGTTGGACGCCGACTTGAGAGGACGAATGGATCTGCTCTGCACTTTGTTCTCCTTGTCGCCGTCGTCGTATTCGATGTCGTAGGTGCCGTCAGAATGCGCTCTGGAGATTGTTCCCTTGAACCACTTGTCTTTGCCCATGTACAGCGCCTCAACACGAGTTCCGGCTCGATACGACTGCGAGCCCTCGTTCCGGAACGGCAATGGTTTCGGCATTTCGCGATCGTCGCTTGCTTTCTTTGCGGGACTCGAGTTCGATCCGCCCTTGAGGCGAATGAGCTCCGCGGCGACACCGGTCTCCTTCTCGCCGTCGTCGTAGTCGATGTCGTACGTGCCGTTGAGTCTGCACCGCGAGATCACTCCCGGGTAGAACTTGGACTT
>JAASFS010000640.1:0-13991 GCA_023333865.1 Globisporangium perplexum | reverse complement strand
GCGCGTGACGCTGAGTCTCCGCGGCTGCCAGCGCCGCCGCCTCCGAGACAGCGAGTGCGAGCGCGCCGACTTTTCGCCTGCGGGCGAGCCAGACGAGCGCTGTCGGAGCGCGAAGCGCGTGCGCGCGATCGCTCCGTTCGTCGTCGTTTCCTGAAGGAAGCTGCTTACCACACTGCCCGTCGGTCGACGTCGCGCGTGCTCGATCAGATGCAGCAGCATGCTGACCGGTCGACTGTCTCCTGACCAGCTCGCAGGACCGCTGACCGCTCGCTCGGTCGACTGACTCACAGCCCGCCATTCACCCGACGGAATCACTGGCGCAGAGCCGTCCGCGAGCGGCCACGGAGCGCAATGAGCGCATCAAGCAGCGAGGCGGATCCGCGCGGAGCCACCCGAGCACCCTCATGTGACAAGGCTCGCGCATGTGAATGCCGCTGACGTATGCGACCAGCCATCTGGGCTGCAAGAGCAGGGGCGTGTTTTTGACTTGGAGTTTGTAAGCTGTCGCGAGGCAGCAGATTGTGTAGTCCACACGACTCCGCTCTTTCCTCTTGTTCGACTTGATTTCCGTATGCCGCGCGCGAATCGGACGAAATCAGGCGATCCAAAAAAAGATTTCCTTGCAACCCCACCAGTCACTTCCGTGTTGAAGTCGCTCACCACCAAGCGCTCATTCGCGAACTCGCCCGCCCGCACACATCGACGACCATGGGCAACAACAACAGCAGCGCGGCGTCTCCCCCGCCGCCGCCAGCCGTCGCCGAGAAGGAGAAGAAGCAGCAGAACGAGGAGGCGGAGAGCGAGAATGAGGTCGAGAACGAGAACGAGATGCCCGCGCCGCTCTTCCGCGTGCTCTCGGCCGACCAGCGCGCCGTGACCTTCGACGAGCGCGTGCACCTGCGCAGCGGCAGTGACGCCGCCTCGGCTGACCGCATCACCATCTCGGCGGCCGCGGCGATGTCGGGCTTCCGTCCGCTGCAGCGCGCCGCCACATTCGACCCGCGCCTGCGCGCGCAGAAGAAGCTGCTGACGGCCGCCGACGTGATGCACCGGCGCTTCTTCAACGCCGTGGAGCAGCGCCGCGCGAGTGACGCGAGCCACCAGCTCTACCGCATCGCGGAGGAGGAGCCGCCCGCCGCGAAGGAGGCGGTCGTGGTGCTCGACCCGTTCTCGACCGGCATGACGCTCGCTGAAGCCGTGCTGCGCCGCGGCTACGAGTGCATCTGCGTCTACTCGGACACACTGCAGGTCATGCACGAGCTCATCAAGCACATCCCGCAGGCGCTCAACGACCGCTTCGCCGCCATCATCTTCCACGACGGCGCGCACGCGCACGCGCAGCAGGCGTACGCCGACACGGTCGCGGCGATCCGCAAGGTGCGCGGCGTCAAGATCATCGGCATCATCGCCGGCGCCGAGACGGGCGTCGTGATGGCCGACAAGCTCTCGGAAGACTTTGGCGTGACCACGAACGGTTCGTCCGGCTCGGACGCGCGCCGCAACAAGTACCTCATGGGCGAGAAGGTACGCGCCGCGGGGCTGCGTGCCGTCAAGCAGTGCTCGGCCACCAAGTGGTCGCAGATCGAGCACTTTGTCGCGCGCGAGCTGCGCCCGTCGCCGTTCCGCGTGATCGTCAAGCCGAATGAGAGCGCCGGCAGCGACGACGTCTTCCTCTGCCGGAGCATGGACGAGGTGAAGCGCGCGTTCGGCAACATCCAGGGCAAGATCAACGGGCTCGGACTCGAGAACACGGCCACGCTCGTGCAGGAGTTCCTCGACGGCACCGAGTACGTCGTCGACACGGTGAGCCGCAACGGCGTGCACAAGGTCGTCGCGGTGTGGGAGTACGACAAGCGCGTGATGAACGGCGCACCGTTCGTGTACTTCGGCGTGCTGCTGCGCGCCGCGACCGGCGACGTGCTCGGCCCCGTGGCGGACTACGTGCTCAAGGTGCTCGACGCGCTCGAGATCGTGCACGGCCCAGGCCACGCGGAGGTCAAGTTCGTGAACGGTGAGCCGTGCCTCGTCGAGATCGGCTCGCGCTGCCACGGCGGCGAGGGCACGTACATCCCGATCGTGAGCCGCTGCATCGGCTACAACCAAGTCGAGTGCGCGCTGGACTCGTACTTTGACGAGCAGGCGTTCAACGCGCTCCCGGAGCGGCCGACGGAGCTCAAGGCGCACGGGTGCGAAGCGATGTTCGTGTCGTACGAGAACGGCATCCTGAAGGGGTACCCGGGCATGAAGGAGATCGAGGCCATGTCCTCGTACACCTCGCAGTGCCTCCACGTGCACGAGAACGACGAGCTGCAGGTCACGATCGACATGTTCACGACCCCGGGCTCGGTGCTGCTCGTGAACGACGACGCGGAGCAGCTGAAGCGTGACTACGACCGCATCCGCGAACTCGAGCGCAGCGGACTGTACGAAGTGGCGCCGAAGGTGCCGGAGGCGGCGGGCGCGGAGAAGAAGGTGGTGGTGGTCGTCGACCCGTTTTCGACCGGTGCTGTCGTGGCGCACTCGCTCATCCAGCGCGGCTACGAGTGCATCTGCGTGTACAGCGACAAGCTGGAGAACATCGAGAACGTGGCGAGCTTGATCCCGGAGGGACTCACGCTCACGTTCGCCGCGACGATCGCGTTCGAAGGCGACCTGGCGCAGACGTTCGCAGCGGTGAAGAAAGCGGCGCAGAGTATCGTGGACGAGCACCGTCCTGCTTCAAGCGGAGAAAGCAAGCTCGTCCACGCAGTGTTCCCTGGTGCCGAGCCGGGAGTGCGCCTCGCGGATTCGCTGTCGGACTTGTTCGGACTCGAGTGCAACCGCATGGAGCACTCCGCCGCCCGACGCGACAAGTACCTGATGGGCGAGACGCTGCGCAACAACAACGTGCGAGCGGTGAAGCAGGTGAAGGCGTCGACGTGGGCTGAGGCGGAGGACTTCCTGCTGAACAAGCTCAAGCCGACACCGTTCGAGGTGGTGCTCAAGCCGCTCGAGAGCGCCGGCACGGAAGACGTGATCTTGTGTCTGTCAATGGAGCAAGCGCAGAAGACGTTCCACAGCATCCTCGGCAAGGTGAACAGCCTCGGGATCGAGAACAACGCCGTGTTGTTGCAGGAGTACCTGGAGGGCGACGAGTACGTCGTGGACACTGCGAGCCGCAACGGCGAGCACAAGGTCGTCGCGGTGTGGAAGTACGACAAGCGCCGCGTGAACAACGCCGCGTTCGTGTACTTTGGTCTGTCAGTGACTCCCGCGGTCGGCGTCGTGAATGAGCTCATCGAGTACCAGTTCAAGGTCCTCGACGCCTTGGGCGTGCGCAACGGTCCAGCGCACGGCGAGGTGAAATTCTGCCGCGGGTCGCCCGTGCTGATCGAGGTCGGCGCGCGGTGCCACGGTGGCGAGGGAGCGTGGGTGCCGATCGCGAACAAATGCGTCGGGTACAACCAGGTGGACGCTGCGATCGACAGCTATCTGAACCCGGAGGCGTTCGACAAGCTCCCCGAACGAGTGCGTTGTGCGGTGGTGGTGTTTTCGCTGTTGATGCGTCGACGATGGACTGACCGTAACATCTCCGTCTCTCTCTCTCTGTCTTCCTCAGCCCGTGACGCTACTGGAGTACGGCTGCGAGGCGATGCTGGTGTCGTACAAGAACGGCGTGGTGAAGAGCATCCCTGGGCTCGCGGAGATCGAGCAGTTCCCGTCGTTCCTGAAGAAGGAGATCTTCGTCGGCCCGGGTGACACGGTGCGCCAGACGATCGACATGTTCACGACGCCGGGCAGCATCATGCTCACCCACGCGAGCCAGGAGGTGCTCGAGGCGAACCTGGCGCGCATCCGCGAACTCGAGGTCGACGGTCTCTTCGAGCTCGCGTGAGCGCGACGAATCCGCGTGTTGCTCCTCCTCCCCCCCCACCCACCCACTAAGTCTCAAGTCCTAATCTAACAGTTTGCCCACCAACGATGTTGCAGTCTCAGCTCCTGGGTCGTCGTTGACAAGCTCAGCTCGTGGCTACTTGATGAGCTGGTGTTTGAGGCAGTCGCTGATCTTGCAGGAGCGGCCTTCGTAGACGCACTGCTGGCAGTACCCGGAGCGCATCTTGACGGGTGACGTCTTGTCTCTCGCCTCGTGTTGCTGCCGATGGCCCTTGCTGTTCGAGGGGCAGTGCGCTGGCGACCGCGCTTTCGTCTTCGGCGACGTCGCGGCAGCGGGGATCGACGACGCCGGCGGCGCGCTGCTCGTGAGCGGCAGCAACGTCGTTGAGGACGCTTTCGCCGGTCTCGGTTTGATCAGCTTCTGCGCCTCCGTGATCGCGTCTGCGCGTGGCGAGTCTCTTGAGTACGAGGTCTCGCTCGCGACTGTCGAGTTCTGGATGTGGTGCGGGTGGCGGCGCGGGTGGCGATGGGGTGAGGCGGGCTGCTTCAAGGTCGACGCCTCGGCAGTGCGCCGTAATCGGTAGATCTCGAGCGCCTCACGCGCAGAGGACGTCGGGGACGTGAGAAACCCGTCTAATGCGAGCGAGTCCCTGCTCAGCGGCAGCTTCAGCGATAGTGGCGGGCTCTCGTGCTGTGCAGGCGTCGGTGAATCGGCATCGCGCTCCGTTGTCTTCGGTTTGTGGGGCTTGTGTCGTGCCGGTTCTCGTGGCGACTTGAGGTGTGCTGGCGCAGTCTTCGGTGATGGAGGAGGAGGCAACGATTTCAGTTCTACAGCGCCATCGTCGGGAGTCGATGCAGGCTGCTCGAATTGAGCTGCGAGCGCCGGAGGCGGCGGTGCGGCGTCTCTCTTGACCAGGTGGCGCTTCTGGACGTTCAGGCTTTTGGGCCTGCACGCCACCGCCACACGCACGAGCAAGAGTGTGAGCGCTGCAACGACTACGCGAGTCATGAATGCAAGAGTGACGCACCGGTGTCCCCCGCTCCCTTGACCGTCGAGCTCTGTAGGGTGGACAACAATCGGTGGGGGCTTCGAGTGCGACGGAGGTGTCGTGACGCTCTTCGATACCTCGAGGAGCAGGTGTTGCACGAACGACTGCGCCACCTGCGCGCACACGGCTCGGTGGCCATCGGTCTCTGTGCGAGGATCTGGGGTGAGTTCGATCAGCGCGTCGTCTGAAGAGCCTCGATCGAGGGTGATCTCGGCCGACACATCGAGTGGCTCCTCCAGTTCAGCTGACTGGACTTGAGTCGCTTGATGCGGCTCGCCGTCGGACTCGAGCGACTCGGTGTCTGCGAGAGCGTCTGACTGAGGACTCTCTACCGGGAGTTCGGGTGTCGGTGTGTCCCTGATCCCTTGGTCGCCAGCAGCAGCAGCAGCGACTACCAAGTCGTCTCGTGCTTCCTGGTGGTGCAGAGCTGCTACAGCGGTGGAAGTCGAAGCGTCGACGACGCGCATCGCCGCCATCGCAAACACGTCGTTGCTGGTCGCTCTTGCGATGTTGTTGATGAGCTGTCGCCGCGAGATCGGTCGCTTCTCGGGGATGTCGGGTGCGATCTCCCCGACTTGCTCGCTCTCCGTGTCCCAACTCTCGTGCCGAGATGGTGCAAGTCGAGTATCAGCAGCAGCACCAGGGTCAGAAGAAGCGGTGTGGTCATCCACCGGATCAGCTCGCAGTACGGGAAATTGGTCACCAGGATCTTCAGCACGGGCGGGCACTTGGTCGCCAGCACTCCTCTCGACAGCTTCAACGAGGGGAACCTGATCTCCGCCAGCGCCAGCGACGTTGCCGCCAGCATCTTGAGCAGCTGGAGTCGGAGCGCGATCGTCGCATCGATGTGCATCGAGTCGAGCTGAAGCCGCATCAACAGCAGCTTTGCCGCCTGCAGGAGCTGGAGCTTGATCGTCGTCTTCTGTAGTTTGGTCATCGGATGGATCGACAGTAGCAGCAGAAGTTGGCGATCCGCCTGTGGGGTCAGTGATGATCCGCTCGATCGCTGTCTTCACCACCTCCGCCGCGAACGCTCGTACGATCTCGATCAGCCACCGCGGAGAAGCACCGCCAGTTGTGTTCCCTTGCTCGTTCACGCTTGTGCTTTCGATCTCCGAAGTCTCTGGTGGCGACAAGGACGCCAATCCAAGATCAGAGGTGGCTGTCGGTGGGCTCGCTGCACTCGCTAGTCGCTCGCTCACGACGGCATCGCACACTTGGTGCACGAACTGCGTCGCGACGTCGCGAGCGAGCAGCTCCATGTCCACCACCCGCTCTCCTACGACGACGTCTTACGTGAATGCGTCGCTCTATTCCTGATGCAGCAGTCCGATGATGATCGCCATCCTCATGCCTCATACCTCACATCGGTGACGCGGTGATCTGCTGGCGCAGCGAGCGTGGCGAGAGCGGGCGGCGAGGATGGAGCGTCCGAGGCGAGAGCGTCTGGAGTCCTCTGATGCTCGCTCGCGCTCGACTCTGGAGTTGCTGGTCGCGAACGATCTCCTCGAGCGCGGCGACCACCCCGCTTTCGCTTCGAGTGATCCCGTGCTCCTTCGCGAGCCGCAGCGCCGCATTGTACGAGCGTAGCGCTTGCTCCGGTTCGCTCAGATGCTCGAGCTCGACGCCTACGTTGTAGTGCGCGACGAGCGCGAGCTGGACCATCCGTGAGTCGGTTCGATCGACAGAGTTCGATAGCAACGCGACCGAGGACCTGGCGTGCTCCGCGGCCGCAGTGTGGTGCTGGAGCTGGGAGAGCACGGCGCAGAGGTTGAGGTGGGTCAGCGCGACTGAGTGCGTGTCCTGCGCGTCGATCTCGCCCCGCTGAGCAGCAGCTGCCTGCTTGAGCTGGATCTTGAGCGCCTTCTCGAGGAACCTGAGCGCGGCGACCGGTTTGGCATTCTCCTTGTGGAAGCACGCGAGGTTGTTGAGACAAATGAGGCGCAGCTCGAGGCGAGATCGAGAGCTCCCGGTGCTGTCTTGGGACGCCTTCAGATACCCGGATCGCCGCGTGTGCTGCTCGGCCCTCGTGAGCAGCTCGCCGCAAAGCGTGAGTTCCCGAGGCGATCGTTGTTGAAGCGCCTGCATCGCCACCGTGTTGCTCAGGAGCACGAACTCCTGACATCCGAGTTGGAACTTGTCGCTCTCGACTCCGAACTGGTCCCTGTGACAGAAGATGCGCTGTTCCGCGGTGTCGAGCAGGCTGCAGAGCCGCGAGACAGAGGAGCGTTCCAGCGCGCGCACATCCGCGAGCGCAGTCGCTAGCGCCAGGACCGACCGCTGTTCCTCGAGCGACATGGTTGAAGCAGCCGACTGAGCTCTCGCGATCTCCAGGCAGCGCGGAGTGGGCGGCTCGGCACACGAGCTCGCGGCGATAAGATGCTCGCATCTTCGTATCAGGAATGCTTGCAAGCGCTTCCTTCGAGAATAGACCTTCTTGCGAGCGCGTCGTCCTCGGTGCCGAGGCAAGGAGGTCGCGAGCGCGAGCGTTCACTCTTCACAGCCAGATCTCCAGCTCCCGCAAGCCCAGCACACACACACCGAGACGTGCGCGCAGATGGACACGACCCAGCGCCTCCATCTCCTCCATGAGATCGGAATCCGGCAGGGTCGATACCAGAGGTGTGGACACCTTTGGTAGCTACTCTGTCACTCTCGCTCTCTCACTCTCTCACATCCCATTGTATGCGTGTGCTGTCGCCTCGGCAGCAAGTTCCGCACTCGCCATGAGCCCAAGACGCGCTGGCCGAAGCGCATCCGGCGCGCGCAGCCGTGGGAGTCGCTCTTCATGCGCAAGTCCCGCGCCGAGAAGCGAGTGCGTCTGTAGCAACTTGCAACTGTGGAGCTGGGCGACCTCCGCTTCGAGACCTGACCTGAATGCTCGGAACGCTCGTCGTGTGTGCCGCGTCGCGCAGGAGATCGTGCAGAAGCCGTGGGAGTACCCGATGGCCGCGCAGAACCTCGCAGTGATCCTCATCCAGGTTCGCTGCTCGCTTGCGTGTCTGCAGTTTCCTACTTGTGCTTGCCTGGGCTCTCACGCGTTCGTCATGCGTTCGTCACGCGTTCGTCATCGCCCGGCTCCAGAAACGCGTGCGCGGCATGCTCTGCCGCCTGCGCGCTCAGCGCCGCCAGCCGCTGCTGCTCCGCCGGAGGTCGTCGGCCGCCGCGCTACACGCGCCGTCGCCGATGCAGCGCTTCGTCGCGTCCGGACAGGGCGTCTTCGGGGATGATCTCGGCTTCCGCGGCTTTACCGCCGCCCGCATCCAGGCGTGGGTCCGGATGCACACGCTGCGCTGGGCGTACACGCTCGAGCGCTTCCCCGTGTACCACATCGCGGCGCTGCAGCTCCAGTACGCGTGGAAGGCGCACTGCCAGCGCGCGCTGCTGAGCCGAGCGGCGCCTTCCACAGCGGGACTGCCACCGCCACGACTGCGAGCGGCGCTCCGGCTCCAGGCGGCGTGGCGCAGCTACACGAACAAGCGGATCTTCCGCTACTACCGCGACCTCGTCGCGTTCCAGGATGCGGGCGACCCGGCGACGATGCTGCGCGCGATCAACCCGGGCGAGGCGGCGCTGCTGGACACGTCCATGGGAGCGCTCGTGCGCTTCCGGCTCGGCGGCACGGCGTTCCCGCCGACGATCTACTACAAGATCTTCACGCGGCGCGCTGTGTGCGACGTCAACGCCTTCAGCCCGAAGAACTACGCGCTCGCGCGGTGCCAGCCCCAGCGGCGCCAGCAACAGCAGCAGCAGCAAGTGGCGCACCCGAGCCAGTCGTCGGTGTTCCTCCGCGTCGGGCGGTCACTCCACCGCGCGAAGGTGCTCGCGCAGCAGGATACGCGCAGCTGGTACCAGCGGCTGGAGCACAACGGCTGGCGGCCCGTGACGGCCAAGGTTGTCTCGGAGGCCAGCGCCGACCCGGTCGCGCGTGCCACGGCCGCCAAGCCCGCGGCGGCGCCGGCGCTCGTGCGGCGCCAGGACGCTGAGCGACTGCGGCGCGCCAAGAAGCGCGCGTGGATGCGCCAGCTGTACGCGCAGGGGCTACTCACGGAGACGGTCGTGCCGGACGCCCACACGCGCGCGCTCGTCGACGTGGACTTCGAGAGCGACGCGTGGGAGCAGCAGGCCGACGACATGTTCCAGTGGGCGGCGGCGCTCGATTTCGACGGCTACGTCGAGAGCTGGCGGACGCTCGGGACGACCGCGAGCTCCGACGACGATCCGGCGCTCGCGTATGCGTAGGAAGGAAGGAGACTGAGAGGAAGGAGACTGAGCTGACGCAGGAATGCGATCGTACATTCGCTCCTCACTCACACTCGGTGGGAGGCGAGCGGACGGGAGTCTGGAGAGAGGCTCGGACGCCTACCCTACACGCGCTACTCTTACAGTTGCCTCTCTCTTACTCTCTCACACACTCTCCACCTCGATAAATACACGCAAGGATACTGGTACACTGGCACAGGCGCTGCCGGCGGCTGGAGGCAGGCTTCACGGGTCGCACAGCAGGCGCAGACTCTTCTTGGTCATCTCGTACGTGCTGAACATCACGGCCGCGTACGGCACGATGCGCGCGAGGTTGGGCACTGTGCCGCGGTAGAGCGCCAGCGCGCCTTCCTCGCGTACCACGCGGCGGAAGCAGTCGCACATGCCGCGGTAGGATGTGTGTTTGGGCTGGCGCTGCTGGGTCTGCAGGCGCTTCTTGATCGAGTCGAACGGGTACGCCACGGTCTGCGCGATGGCGCCGGCGACTGAACCGCACAGGAAGAAGTCGAGGCCGTCGAGCTCGCGCTTGCCCTCCGACCAGCGGAACGCCGGCCACTGCTGCTCCTGGCACGACGCCTTGAGGAACTCGTAGCAGCCGAACTGCACGCCCTCGAACGGGATCGCGCCGACGACGCCCGACCAGCCGCCGCGGTACAGGCCGCGCACACCCTCGTGGCGCAGGATCAGCCGCACGCCCTGCGCCACGCCGCGGATGCGCAGCTGCGGGTGCGTGTTCACGGACGTCTGCGTGATCATGCGCGTGCGCACGATCTCGAGCGGGTACGTGCCCATGGTGGCGATGAGCCCCGCGACCGCGCCGCACGACGCGCGCTGCGCGTTGCTTGGGCTCTCGTCCAGGAACTGGCTTTGCAGCGTGTCGAAGAGGAAGAACTTGGCGCCGGCGTACGGTCCGAGGCGGCAGCAGCCCGCCACGTTCCCGCGCCAGAACGCGCGCACGCCCTCCATCGAGTAGAGCTCGCGGATCGTGCTGGCGATGGCCGAGGACGTCGCGGACGCAGGCGACGGCGCGCGCAGCACGGCATTCGTGGCGGCGCGACGCATCATCGCCGTCGAGGCGGAGACCGACGCCGAGGCAGATGACGAAACGGCGGGGGCACCGTTCACTTGGATCACGATTTTGAGCACGTCGAGCGGAGAGGTGCACGAGCGCGTGACGCAACCGGCGACGACACCCGCGACGACGGACTGCATGCCTCCGTTGGTGGTGGCGGAAGAGGGGGGCGACTGGGGGCGCTCGGAGGGGATGGCGGTGGCGACCGACGCGGACGACGAAGCCGTCCGGAGCTGAGGCGGGGCGGCGGCGAGCATGCTGGTTGAGCTGGTTGGGGGCTTTCGATGTGAGCTGCAGGCGGCAAATTCGACACTGAGCTCAGGACGACGGCGACGCGAGCGGGCGGCGAGCTGTGAAAGCGAAGCGGAGCCATGTCCCGAGGTTTTAAAACACCCTTTCAAGATGTGGCTCGACTTCAACTTTGCGCCGCGCGCGAGTAAGTTGTCGTCGGAATCGGGAGATTCATACAGGAAGTCGATTTTTGCGAGAGGGAGTGTGAACTTGATCGGGAGGTTAAACTTTATCATTGCGACGGTGCACAAAAATAGCGGAATATGCATTTTTTATCAACAAATGCGGGGGCCGTTCGGTTGTTTATATTACAAAAACAACGCGGCGGCGGTGCATTTCTAAACTCACTAGACGTGTTCGCTCAGTAAGAGCCGACGCTGGTGCTGCTCTCGTGCTTTGCTCGCTCGCTTGGGTCGCTTTGGTCCTTCACATTTACTGTTAGGCAGGAAGAAACGAGGCTCTTGTGAGCATCAGGAGAAGGAGCATCTCCCCTGGCGCCAGCGTTTTCATCCTGTTTTCATTATTGCACAAAATGCATCATCATTATTACGCAAAATGCATCGCTCACTTACGCAAATTCACTTTATGGGCGAGATTTGCGAAAGTGCATAACGGACACGACACAGTTTTAACTTTAGCACCCGGCAGCCATCGAAGCTCTTATCTCTAGCCACGTTCGAGAACTCGAGAACTTCCAAGGGCTCAGTGCGCTGAGAGCTCTTGGAGTGCTTAGAGCTCTTGGCACTCTTGGATGCACACGTGGACGTTTGGCAGACCCTGGTAGACTATCGTCTCTCTCTCTCTCGGTTTTCACAAAGTGAGGTTGAGGATCGAGGATGGATCGTCCCCCATCAACTGTGCGATGGTTGGGACCGCGATCAAGTCGACCATAAGGTCGAGGTCGAGGTCGAGGTCGAGGTCGAGCCCTTTGACTCTCGATGGAGGGGTCCTCCGTGCTTGCACTACAACGGCGCTGCCGTTGAGAGCTTTATGGGTGCCGACAAACCACGAGGCGAGCACCGATGCGAGCACCAATTCAAAGAGGAACGGGAGATCAACCTCGAGGTCCTCAAAGAATCGAGAGCGAGAGCGAGAGGATGAAGGAGAACCCAGTGCCTCTGCCTTTGTGTGGTGTGCTGTAACCCCAGCTATGGTGCAGCGATGGCGCAGAGATCTCGATGAGCTGTCATGCTCACAACACAGCTTTGCACGAAGGCACATGCTCGCGACACAGCTTCGCGCGAATCAAGAAGCCGGCATCGAATCGGGTGCTCCTGCCCGTTGTGCTCGATTTGTCTTGCCTTGCCTTGCGCACGCACTATCTCAGCGAGCGCCGGCTGGCAGACGGAGAAGTCGATCCGCCAAGTTGATGCCGCCGCCTCTGGAGATCTGCAGGTGATGCTGCTGTTAGTGCAAGCTGCCTTCGACAAGTAACACCGCTGCCTTGCTCAGACACCTTGCCGCCGCTCTCCAGATCTGTGGTGTGGTGTAGCGGCCTGATCCACGTAGAGTTCGGCCGGCGCCGCGATTGGGTCTCGACGCGGATCTATCGCTGCCGAGCAAATGTGGTGTCAATACCGATGCCGAGTGAATCACACCAACATCGAGTCGCAGCTGGCCTCCGTCCTCTCTAGCACTTTTACTGAGGCTAATCATCGTGATACAGAGGTCTACCAATGCGTAAATAGCGACCATTCCGTACATAGAGACGCTCTATGCCAGATACACGGACCCGAATAAAGGATGGTGTGCTCCACACCAAAATCAGGGGTCCACCACTTGAGGAACACGCACGAAATCCACGCACACGAGCTTGTCAATGACGCGGAGGTCTCGCCAAGCGATCCTCCCGCTCGAGCCTCGGGCGCGCGCTGGGCCCGCTGCCGCCGACGACGCCTGATCGCGCCACAACCGCTTTCGCCGCGCCGCACGCACGCAAGTCCAGCAGCAGTATCAGCAGCAGGGCTCGTCCATCCAAGTCCTCCCTCCTCCTCCAGCCAAGATGACCTCGCAACCGCCTGCTCCGACGCAGAAGACCAGCTTCCTGCGCAACATCGCCGGCACCGTCATCACCATCCCGGTCGCCGCGCTCGTCGCGCACTACACGGACCTGCAGCTCTACGCGCTTGTGATCTTCGGCATCCAGTGGGTCGGCGCGCTCGCGTACGCCGTGCCGTTTCAAGACGAGCACTACCTCGACGTTACGGGCTCGGCCACGTACGTGGGCGTTGCGGCGCTCGCGCTCTACCGCGCGGACGAGCCCACGTGGCGCAGCGTGCTGCTCACGGTCTTTGTGGGGTTCTGGGCCGTGCGCCTCGGCTACTTCCTCATCACGCGCATCGGCGAGCAGGGCTCGGACTCGCGCTTCGAGCAGATCCGCGTGACGCCCGTGCGCTTCTTCTCGGTCTGGAACATCCAGGGGCTCTGGGTCTTCCTCACGCTCCTGCCGACGCTGCTCGCGCTTGCGCACGGCAGTAAGGACAGCGCTGTGTCGGCGTACGATGTCGTGGGCATCGCGCTCTGGGTGCTCGGCTTCTACCTCGAGGTGCTCGCGGACTACCAGAAGACGCAGTTCCGCCACAACCCGGCGAACAAGGGCAAGTTCATCCACACGGGGCTCTGGGCGTACTCGCGCCACCCGAACTACCTCGGCGAGATCCTCATCTGGCTCGGCGCGTACACCGTGGCGGTGCACGTGCTGCCGACGACGCAGTACAAGGTGCTCGGCTTCCTCGGACCGCTCTTCATCATCCTTCTGCTCTCGACGGTCTCGGGCATCCCGGTGCTTGAGAAGCAGGCGGACGAGCGCTGGAGCCACCTCCCGGAGTACCAGGCGTACAAGGCGCGCACGAGCCTGCTGCTGCTGCTGCCGGCCAAGAAGACGGCGCACCACCACGCGGTGGGTGAGCACGCGCCGCTCGTTTCCAAGGCGTAAACCGATGAGTGGGTGAGAGCGTGAGCGTGGGCGTCGTGGTAGTCAGAGCCCGCTCGCGCGTTGCCTCTGCTGCCAGTTTTGTCTCTGTCGCCGTCGGCGCTGTGTCGGCGACGCCACAGTGTGTTCCTCTGTCGTCGAGCAATGAACTCTTCACTGCTTTCGGCGTCACAATCTTCATGCACCTGCTACGCGCAGCCTCAGATCGCAGCGATTGATCACAGACGCAACGCACACACTGTCGATTGTCGCGGCGATAGCAGCACCGACGATGACGAGCTGCGCTCCTCGCCTTCACTGCCTATTACTTCTTCACACAGAAAACCGCATGTCGAACACCTCAAGAGGAACTATCCTGCTTGGAAGAGTATCTCGAATCACGCACGCCGTCTCCTTCGTCGTCTGGAACTCGCAGTATGGTGTCCCAAACAGATACATCGCGTCGCTGACGCTCGTGCGAGTCCACGATGGAACCGACCTCAGCAGCGTGTGCTCGGCGCTGAAGAACGTG
>JAASFS010000064.1:0-43174 GCA_023333865.1 Globisporangium perplexum | reverse complement strand
CTCTCTCTCTCTCTCTCTCTCTCTCTCTCTCTCTCTCTCTCTCGTGTTCGTGGCGCAACGCGACGCAGTGGCGATCAAAGGCGGACTACGACGCGTGGCTCAACAGCAAGGAGTTCAAGGACTGCACAGCGAAGATCGAGGAGGTGCTCGACGTCCCGGGCAAGCGCACGACGATCTTCCGCCAGCCGAATGAAGACATCTTCCTGCTGTAAAGCGAGCGTTCGCAGAAGCGCCGCAAGCGATCGGGGGCTGCAGCCGTCGACCGCCTTACTACAGCAGCAAGTGACGAGCAGCGATGACATGCGCAGCAGCAAGTAGTAGAAGGACGCGACGTCGAGTTCCAGACGCGACGCCACCAGCGCAGGTGGTGACGAGGACGGGGAGACAGCAGTGCAGACGGGCACTTCTCCAGTTGGGACTTGGAGTCTGGAAGCCCACGTGTGTGCGGCTCTGGCCGCGCGTCGAGCCTTCGCGACATGGCATGTATCGCTGCTGCATGTGATGACAATTTCCATCCACTGAATAATGAATGTACCATCTACTCGATGCGAGGAGCTCTCGATCGTGTACACATACACATGCGAGCGCCACAAGAACGCTCTCGCATCACACACGCATACACACTGACAGACGCGAGCAGATCGCGAGATCATGTGCTCTTCATGCAGCGCGCTTGGATGCCGCCGCAGATCCAAGTGGACCACATCAACTCCATTTTCACCCGATCTTCGGCCATAATTCTTCAGCACCGCTTCAGCAGCAGCATGAGTCCGATCACCGGCCGCATCCGCGTGATCAGCGAGCGCATCATGTCCCGCGGCTACGAGCCGGCGGTTGCGCGCCTCATGGAGACTGTGAAGGCCAAGGTGCGCGCGCAGCCGGGGCTGCTCTCGGTCACGACCTACAGCCAGCTGGACGAGAGCAACAAGTACGTTGTCTTCTCCGAGGTGCGTTTGTTGCTGCTGTGTGTGTGTGCGTAGAGCGTTGCTTGAGGTGTTCGAGGCGGGCGATTGACTGAGACAGCGCTTCCTCTGCCTGCGCGCGGCCACAGTGGCAATCGAAGAAGGACTACGACGCGTGGGTGGCGAGCGACGAGTTCAAGGAGTGCACGAGCAAAATCAACGAGCTGCTCGACGTCCCGGGGCTCCACGCGCGCGTCTTCAAGACCCCGCAGGACGACATCTTCCTGCTGTAAGCGGCTGGGATCCGCGGCGACTCCTTCGTATAATGAGACGCCTCGAGCGCAACACACGAGCCTCACGATCTCTCGGTTGTATTGGGGGCACCTGCTGCATGTTGGCTGGGCCAAACGCTCTATGTGGTGGTGGTGGAGGAGGAGGTTGTTGGCACGTTGGATGTGACAGCAGAGAGTCGGGATCCAAGCGCGATCCGCGCCAGCGCCGGAGACGCGCAAGAGTGCTACGAGCTCTCGGGCTCCGCTGCCGTCTTGCTCTTGATGAAGTTCTTTATCCGGTCGACCGTCTCGCGCGCCGTCTCCAGGAACGAATGCGACTTGCAGTCCGACTCGCCCTTCTCCGCCTTCGCCTGCTCCTCCTGCAGAAACTCCTGCATGAGTTCTTCCTGGCGGGGCGTCAGGTTCCTGAGCGCGACAGACACCACACAGTCAGTTCACCATCCAAAGACCGTGAAGCGCTCGCTCGCTCGCTCACGCGCATCCAGGACGTACTTTGGGATGTGCACCTGCAGGTTCACGAGCTGCGAGCCGCGGCGGTTCGAGTTGAGCTCCTTGATGCCCTTGCCGCGCATCTGCATCACCGTGTTCGGCTGCGTGCCGCGCGGGATCTGCGAGTGGGGAGAACGCGTTCGTCAGCCGGCGACTCCAGTCCACCGGAGAGAGAAGCAAGTCGGCAAGGCACGTACCTTCATCTCCACCTCGCCCGTGAGCGTCGGCACGACGACCGCCCCACCGAGCACCGCTTGTGCGATCGAGATGGGCACGTCGACGTGCACGTCGGTCTTTCGGCGCTTGAAGAATGGGTCCGGCTGCACGTTGATGCCAACGTAGAGGTGGCCGGACGGCCCGCCCTTGGTGCCCGGCTCGCCCTGGTGCGCCAGCCGGAGGTTCATGCCCTGGTCCACGCCCTCCGGGATCTTCACTTCCACCGTGCGCGGCTTCTTCACCGTCCCCTTGCCGCGGCACGAGGTGCACGGCGACTCGATGATGCTCCCTTCACCGTGGCAGCGGCGGCACGGCGTCTCGACCGCGAAGAAGCCCTGCTGCAGAATCTCGACGCCGGAGCCGCCACACGTCTTGCACGTCCGCTTCTTCGTGCCGGGCTTCGCACCCGTGCCCTTGCACGGCTCGCACTTCTCGTTCGCCGTGAGCGTCAGGTCGCGCACCGCGCCGTTCACGGCCTCCATGAAGCTCAGCGTGATGTTCACCTGGATGTCCGCGCCGCGCTGCGGCTGGTTCCCGCGGCGGCGCCCGCTCTGGTCGCCGAACATGGACGCGAAGTCGCCGAAGATGTCGTTGAAGTCGTGGAAGCCCGCGCCGCCGCCGCCACCGCCGAAGCCGCCGTTCTCGTCCATGCCGGCGTGGCCAAACGTGTCGTACTGCTGGCGCTTCTCGTCGTTGCCGAGCACCTCCCACGCCTCCGTGGCCTCGGCGAACTTCTTGGCGGCGTTCGGGTCGTCCTTGTTCGTGTCCGGGTGGTACTTCTTCGCGAGCTGGTAGTACTTCTTCTTGATATCGTTCTTGTCCGCGTCGCGGCCCACGCCGAGCACGTCGTAGTAGTCCTTCTTCGCCTGCTGCGATGGCGCCGTGCGGTGGAACGCGCGGCTCTGCGGCGCAACCAGCAGCGGCGTCGCGTGCGCTGCCTGGCGCCGGCCGCCGGTGGTCAGCGCGCGCGCGCCGAAGCCGCCACTAGTCGCCGCGCCGCTGCCGACGAGCGCGCGACCCGCCAGGCGCTTCAGCAGCTGCTGCTTCTTGAGCACGACGCCGCGAGTCGCGCTGCACTGCATGCTGCTGCCGAGGTCCTCGCGCTGGTGCTGGTGCTTCTTGGTGGAGTTTGGCGCAAATGAAGCGTTGGCCACAAACCCGAGCGAAAAGGCTGTGGAGGGAAGAATAGGCAATACAGCCGAATCTTGAATGGTTGGTTTAGGGTCTGGACTATCTAATTGCATATGAATATTGAAGGAATTATATTGATTGATAGCAATATAGTTATAAAAAGTCGAATACTTGGAATAGGTTCTCCTGAAAATGAAATGCTTTAACTCGCAAAAGAGCTCTTCTAGAACGTGAATTGTCATTTGTACTCTCGACCTTCGAGTATCTTCGAGGTTGCTCGGTGTCGTCACAGGTCGAGGTCGTGAGGACCATGCTTCTGCGTGGTGGGGCGGCTTCGACGTCGCTGATCGCGAGCTAACATCCTGCCCATCTTGAGCTTGCCGCTGTTGTTCGCTCGGCAGTCGTTGTTGCAGATCACGCGACTCGCACAGCCTCACACAACTGGTGTCGCGGCGGAGCCACACCTCCAGTCCCTGCGCGGCGCACTGCCCTCATTCGCCATCACATCCACCGCCGCCAACTCGCCTCCGCCATTGCTCCAAAAAATAAGATCATGTTCGTTCGGCTCGCATGCATGCGTGCGCAGATCGTAGCATCCCTCGAGCTCGTGTTGTGTGAAGCGATCCGGAGCATCTCTGACGGACTGCTTCGCGCGACTTGTAGCTGCTGTCGCGGCACTCTACGCACACGAGCGCCACACATGCACACGGCACACAGCAAAGACGCATGGTTAGATGGCTGAAGCCCCTGAACACACACACACACAACCAAGGTTGCTGCTGCAGTCACCTCGCGCTCATTCGTACCAGACTTGAAGCTCGCGCGCCACAAACACGGGAACCTCGTTTCCCCCCTCCTCTACGACACGATCGCGTCCGCCGCCTAGTGCTCTGCGTCCTTGGGTGACGCCGTGAGGTAGTGGAAGCCCACGAGCGAGACCATGATCACGGCGCCGAGGCAGTTGACGAACGTCATGAGCATGTTGTCCATCTCGTCGCTGCGAGCAGGCAGAGCGGTTAGTTAGCGCGAACAAGGGGAGGCGTCAGGGGGAAGCGGTGCGCGCCCAGCAAGCGGTGCCGCCCACGCTTCCGTCGGGGCTTGCGTCACGCACTTGGTCATCGTCGCCGCCGCGCTCCTTCGATGCTCCTTCGATATGTAGGGATAAAAAGCTGGTCTGGACATGTGGCACTCGCTGGTGGGTCTCTCGCAAGTACAGATTTTCCTATGGATGTTTGCATGTTCTTTTCGATGCTTGCAAGACGTATTTCTAGTCTTGAGTTTGGTTTCAGTGGTGGTACAGTGCCACACAAAACTCATATTAATCTGGCAGCACAAACTCGATGCGAATCAGCCTCAAGCTCTTCGCTCGATCCAAAGAGAAGAGGCCTCATCCAGTATTCGCGGTGGCGGCGTGCGGAGTCGAGTCGAGTCGAGCGGCAGCAGCATGTCTCTCTGCCCTTCCTCCCGCTCGGTGCTCGGTAATGGATGGCTCTCGTGACGCGCTGCGCGAGAGAGCGGAGCCCACGCCCCCATGTTTCCGACAGAGAGCGCGCGATGGCGCTCCACGCTCCATGATGGAGGTTCCTCTCGTGGCGCGTACCTTCTCGAGAGAGAGGCATCCCTCGAGACAATGGCTACGATGTCTGCAAACCCGAGTTGCTGCCACATGCCCTCGACCTCGCTCGAGTTTGCTCGAGTGTCTCGAGCGAAATGATACCATCGCGCCTTCAACCTGAGCCGACGCATGTATTTGTGTCGCGTGTCTGAGTGCCCGGCGGCAGCTGCTCTTTGATCTCGCCTCGCGACCTGATGCGCATGATGCGAGCGTGATCCGGGCGGGCGATCTCGAGGCCGAGTAGCCGAGCCGAGCCGCCGCACTCCATCCCTTCCGTGCTTCTCCATCCACAAGGCGCGCGCAGGTCGGATCCCATCAACTCGCTCAGTCGAGAAAAGGACCCGCGACGTGCACGTCGAGCTCCTCAACGCAGCAGCAACAGCACACGTCGCGACACCCGCGGCGCGCCATTGGACAGCCCCAGCGTCGACTCGCCTCCCCCGACGCCTCCCCGAGAAAGCGCCGCCGCCGCCGCCGTGTACCCATCTTCTCTCGCGCGCGGCCCCGCTCGCCTCTCTCCCACCTCCGCAACCACATCCAAGAGCTGCTCGTGAACTCGCTCGCTCGTTCGTGAACTCGCGCTCCGAAAACCCAAAAGGTGCGCTGCGAGCACATGAGGTGTGTGAGCGGCGAGCGATGGCCGCGGGTTCCGAAAAGCGCTCGGAGCACTTCAGAACTCGCGGACTCGCTGCCACACACACCCGCTGCTACTGCCAACGCCTTCTTGTCCTCACGCTCAGTGGCAATGTGCAGCGCAGCCGACGTCGACGCCGACGCCGACCAACTCCAGCAGCAGCAACAACACCCGAGCTTCTACCTCCACACTCTCGCGAAGATGGCGTCCGAGCTCCAAGTGCAGCAGCGCCTGCACCGCATCTTCGAGAACGCCAAGAACTCGCTCAACATCGAGACGCAGGTGTGCCACGCCGGCGTGCACGCGCAGGCGACGATGTACCACATGGACATCTCGTTCCGTTCCACGCGCAACAAGTGGAGCATCGCGAAGCGCTACTCGGAGTTCTACAAGGTGCGCCGCACGCTGCTCAAGTTCCTCAAGCAGTTCAAGACGGCGGAGAACTGTCCGCTGCCGCTCAAGACGCTCGAGGAGGCCATGGTCGCGGCGTTCCCGCGCCGCCATCTGCGTCCGGATACGCCCGCGATCGTCGAGCAGCGCAAGCCCGCGCTCGAGGCGTTCGTGCAGCTGCTCGTGAAGGTGATCGCGAGCATCCCGCTCTCGGACACGAGCTCGCCCGTGCCCTCGCCGCTCGGCTCGCCTGTGCGCAGCACGGATGCGACTGGCAGTGGCGGCGCCGCCCTCTCGATGGCCGTCGCGCCTCCAGCGATCGCGTCCGAGTCGATGGCGTTCCTCTACCAGGTGCTGCGCGACTTCCTCGAGTACCCGGACAAGCAGATCGAGAGCGAGACGAAGCTCAAGCTCGCTGTGCTGTCGCTCGAGGACGTGATCGTGAGCTCGAAGAGCAACCTGGCGCTCGACGACGACGAGAGCCGCGGCGGTGACGGCAGTAGCAGCAGCAGCGCTGGCACCGCCGCGAGCGGCAGCGGCGTGACCACGACGGCGCAGTGCCTCGGCGAGTGCTGCAGCATCTGCCTCGGCGACTGGGACGACGAGGAGTGCGCCGACATGAACGTCGTGAAGCTGCCGTGCCTGCACGCGTTCCACGAGGAGTGTCTCATGGAGTGGCTGCACGGCAACACGCACTGCCCGATGTGCCGCGAGGAGCCTGGCGCCACATCACCGTCCGCGCTGTCCGCATCGCCATCGCCATCACCATCGCCATCGCTTGACGGTTGACGGCGCGAGCATTTTGATTCTGACCCATTTCGGGCCATTTTCAGTATTTAATCAATATCACAAACGAAGTGATAATTTACCCTCTCTACTATTGGTATAGAGGTGCCACACCAAACCACACAAAAGAGCACTCAAAGCCAATAAGGACGACGGCCACCACCACCTGGTCGCCTTCCGCCGCCTGCCGCCCGCCGCCCGCGATGCTCGTGCCCGTGTTCGAGCGCTTCGCCGAGTTCGGCTGGCAGCTCTTCGTGGAGCCCGCGGAGACGTACGAGTTCTTCACGGTCTCGGGCGTCTTCAAGCGCGCGCGCATCGACGCCAAGGTGTACGCCGCCGGCGCCGCGAACAGCCCCTCCTCCTCCTCTTCCTCGACCACCACTGCGCCGCTGCTCGCGCAGCGCAACGCGCTCTTCGACGTGTGCGTCGCCAGCGGGCTCGCGTCGCTCGTGGCGGCGTTCGTGCGTGCCGAGGAGCGACCTGCGCGCGCCGACGCGCTCGCCGCCGCGCCACCCAGCTACGTGCTGAAGGAGCCGATCGCGGTGCAGCAGTGGGCACGGCGCCGCCTCGAGGGCGTCGAGCGCCGCGTGAACGACCTCGTGGCCGACGAGCACTTCCTCGCTGACAGCAGGGAGCCGGCGCTAAGCGAGCTGGAGGCCGCCATCCGCGAACTCAGCGGGCTGCGCGCGGTCGCCATGGCGCTCGTGGCGCGCCTCAAGGACGGCTCGCGCCACGTCACGCAGAACGGCATCGGCGTTGGCGGCGTCGGTGGCGCGCGGGGACTCGACGAGACGGAGCTCTCGGGCCTCACGCGCGCGGGCGTCCAGAACCTGCTCGAGCTGCTCGCGCGCATCCAGACCGTCGTGTCGGCGTGCCAGTGCATGCTCTGGCTCGAGGAGAACAACCTGCGCGTGGACGAGGCCAAGTACGCGGCGTTCTACCGGTCGGCGAGGGACAAGCGCTCGACGTTCTGGGAGCAGTTCGCCGACAGCTACGGCGCCGCGGTGTCGGCGACGTCGTGCGGCGGGGACCGCGCGGAGCCCGTGCTGCTGATCGAGAGCGTGATGCGCAGCGCGAACGTGGCGCTCGCGGACCTCGGGGGGAGCTGCCCGCCGCGGCAGCTGAGCCAGCTGCTGCAGCTGCTGCGCGCGCCGGCGATCCAGGACGACGTGCTGAACTTCTACAGCGACGAGATCGAGCGCGAGCCCATCGAGGGCTTCTTCCGCGTCCAGGTGGCGCTGCTCATGTACTTCTGCCTCGACCGCGCGTACCTGAGCGACCTGGCTGCGCAGGTGCACACGGGCGTGCGCATCGCGCACAAGATGCGCGCCATGGCGGACTCGTTCGCGGCGCAGCTGAACGTCCGCGACGACATGAAGCTGACGCTGCTCGCGCTCTGGCTCATCGAGAACGCCGAAGCCGTGAACACGGGCAACCACGACCACATCGCGGCGATCTACGACAGCGCGGTCGGCCTGCTGCAGCAGTCGAGCGCGATGCACCTGCACCAGAAGTACGACCTGGAGCCAGACCTGATCCTGCACGTGATCGAGACGCTCGTGCACCGCGGAGAGAGCACGACGGCGTGGAAGGTGTGGACCACGTTCGGCGTGGACCTCGCGCACGCGCCGTCGACCGCGACGGAGCTGGCGGTCGTGATCTCGCTCGAGCTCGAGCTGTGGGAGCGCGCGCTGACGATCCTGCGCGCGCACAAGCGCGTGGATCTGCTCGAGCTCGTGGTCAACTGGCTCGTGAAGAGCAACCGCGTGAAGGAGCTCGTGCAGGGCGTGACGTTGCTCCCAGAGGAGGAGGCGATCTTCCACCAGTTCATGCTCAACGCCAGCATCTACTCCGCCGAGGACGCGCTCAAGGACGACAACATCCGCCGCGCCGACCTGCTCACGATGTACTACGTGCTGCGCAGCAAGTTCACGACTGCGTGGGGCGTGCACCACGAGCACCTCGCGATGATCCGCGAGAGCACTTCGGGTGACACGACCGTTGCAGCTACTGTGCTGAACCGGCCGAGCTTCCGAGCACGCGCCGCGCTGCTGGAGAACATGTGCGCAGAACCGAGCACGCAGCAGGAGGAGCAGCCGCGACGCCACCTGAGTCGCTACGACAGCGGCAACGACGTCGCTATGGACGCCGACATCGAGCATCGCCACATGCAGCAGCCGATGCTGTTGTCAGCCCCAGAGGGCTCGCAGGCGCGATCTTGGACGGCGACGCCGGCGAAGAGCACGGCGTCCGGAGCCACCGCGGCGGAATACTCGCCAGGGATCTACTCGAGTCGCGCGTCACTCCCCCGCAGCACGAGCGCGAAGAAGCGACCTGTGCACTCTGGCGACGGGTTCGCTGGCAGCGTGCCGTCGACGCCGATGCAGAGTAGCGCCGTCGGCAGGACCGCGCCGCCAGTAGGCGGGGCGAACCCGGATGCTCCTGCTCTGTCTCGACGACACTCTAGCGGCGAAGACGGCGGGCGGAAGGTCGTGCGGCAGAGCCTCGACTTCGGCTCGACGCCTGCGGGCAGCTTCAGCCAGCCGCTCTCGCTCGCGGGTGGTGCAAGCGCCTCATCTTCGACTGACGGAGCGTTCTCAGGTGCGCTCGCATGCTGCGCGGTCGCCTTGCGGAGCGGCGCTGACGTGTGTGCGTGGTGCTGAACAGGCCGCTTGCCGGTGAACCAACCACCGCGTTCCCGGTTCAACAGCAGCTTCCACGGTTTCGCCGCGCCGCCGAACCCTGGCGGCGCCTCCACCGAAGGTACGCGTCCGAGGACAAGTGTGTATGTGCTCGAGTCGGAGCTGAGCTGACGAGATGTGTGTGTGTGTGTGTTGCCTCGATGATCCAGAGCTGACGCTCCGGCCGCGCGCGTACGACAGCGAGCTGGGCGTGCAGCTCCCTGTGGACGTCCAGGTGGCGGCGCGGCGCACGGTGGCCGAGTCGGCGTCCGTGCCGCTGTCGTCGACGTCGTCGACGCACTCGAGCGAGGCGGTGCTGGACACACCGAAGCGGTTCCAGTTCGTGCGCGAGCCGATGACGGACTCGCGCCTCGGGATGGCGAGCCGCGAGCGGGAAGGCGCCAAGTCGCCCGCGACGGCGGAGCTGGAGGAGCTGGAGCTCGAGCGCATCGACGAGGAGTTCAGCACGCCGCTGTCGCGCTCGCGCGTGCGCCGGACAGAGGCGGCGAGCGTGCCGGAGCGTCGGAACCCTCGCCGCTCGGCGCGCACCAAGTACTGAGCGGCGGCGGCGACGGCAGCGACGCCCTGCGGCGGATAGAGCGATCTCGTTTAGCTTGGGCGGATGAGAGGTGGGTGAGGGGAGCAAGAAGGAACATGCCCTCCCCCTCCCTCCTCGTCATACATCGCAACACGCGCGTTCGGTCCTGACGTTCGTGTTGCTCGGGGAGGTGCAGACCCGCGGCTCTGCTACTGCTGCTCCGGCTCGTCCTGGTCGATGATCTTGGCCTCCGATGGCACGAGCATCGGCGCGCCGAAACGGATCGGGTACGCGACGTGGATCTCGTCGCACACGAGGCGGCCGTGCTCGGCGTCGTAGCGCAGCGGGTACTTGGAGATCGGGCAGACAATGTGCGCGAGCACGGACTCGTCGCGGAGCCGCTCGACCGGCGCACTTGCGGCGCTGCTGCTGCTGCTGCTGCTTCTGGGACACCGGATACGAGTGGCCGGGAGTGCGCGGGTGGCGCGCGTCAAGCGGAGCGGCAGCATGATGCTGAGTGGCAATCTCGTGCATTTTCGAGAGTAAAGCCGCAAAATAGTGTGTACCACACACATTATTTTTGTGTGGGACACCCCAATCGCTTATTGAAGTGCGTTTTCTCGGTCACAATCCAAGGCAAGCGATCCAAGTCAAGACAACGTGCTACAGGAGCGACGATGGCGAAGAAGAAGTCGAAGAGCGTGGCGATCGAGGACCCGCAGGCGTCGGAGCGGCTGCTGAGTGCCAGTGGTGCGTCTGCGTCTCTGTCTTTGCACGATCTCCCCTCTTCCACACCAGCCCCCAACGTGTTGCCCGCTCTCCTTCCGCTCCTCCTTTCAGACGCGGACACACACGCCGACTACGAGGAGCTCCGCGCGGAGGGCCCGACGCCCGCGCAGCTGCGCCGCCAGCGCCGCGCGCGCCGCGTTTGGTGCGCGATCATCGCGCTGAGCTCTGGCATCCTGCTCTTCCTCGCCGTCCTGGCGATCCTGCGCGCCGTGCAGGACGCCAACAACCTCGTGCCGACCAAACGCCCGGTGTTCCCGACGCAGTACGAGGCGAGCATCACAGTCAACATGCCGTACATCGGCCTCGTCGAGCCGATCTACGTGCACGTGGACGAGGAGAAGGGGCTCCAGCGCCTGAGCTACTACGGCGATACGGACGTGTACATCTTCAACGCGAGCGGGCCGTCGTACCAGATTATCCCCGTGATCCGCGAGCAGAAGTGCTTCGTGGCCGACCCGGAGCCGCTGCAGCACGTGTTCCCGAACATGAGTCTCTTCGAGCCGCAGCACGGGCTCGCGTCGATCGGTGGTCGCCCGTGCCTGAGCTGGAAGTTCGCGACGAAGCGCGGCGAGCGCACGGCGGACGGGCTGCTGGGCGAGTACACGCTCTACGTGGACCAGGAGCGCGAGGAGCCCGTGCGCTTCCACTACGTCGGCCGCAACGCGATGCTCGGCGGCAGCCACATTGACGAGTACTTCATCGACTACAACTACGTGCGCGCGGGAGCGGTCAACGAGCACGTGTTCTCGTCGCTGCCGTCGCGGATGGACTGCACGCGCATGGGTGGCAGCGACGGACCGACGCACATGCCGCGGCTGGATGTACGTGCGCGCTGTTGGCGATGGTGGCTCTGTGAGAGAGAGAGAGAGCTAACGCATCGGGCGTGTGGGGCGGCGCCAGCTCCACGTGATGATGCCGGAGGGCGTGTCGACGAAGAAGGATCTCTTCGACGAGTTCGCGGCGACGCACGGGAAGCGGTACGCGAGCGCGGAGGAGGCGGCGCAGCGGCTCGTAAACTTCCACCAGAACCTGCGCTTCATCAACGCGAAGAACCGGCAGGGGCTGTCGTACCACCTGCGCGTGAACCAGTTCGCGGACCTCTCGCACGACGAACGCCTGCGCATGCACCGCTCTGGCGCGCTGAAGCGCAAGGCCGACAACGGCGCCGACTTCACGCACGTCGCGTCGTCGTCGGCGCTCGTGCCGGACGAGATCGACTGGCGCAAGAAGGGGGCGGTCACCCCTGTGAAGGACCAAGGCTCGTGCGGCTCGTGCTGGACGTTCGGGTGCGTCCGTGCTGCGTCTTGCTGGAGCATGCGGCGGATGCGTCAGTGTGGAGCTCGCTGACTCCGATCGCGCAGAACCACCGGAACGCTGGAAGGCGCGATCTTCCTGAAGGAAAAACAGCTCTACAACCTCTCGCAGCAGAACTTGCTCGACTGCTCGTACGTGTCGTGTGGCTCTGCCTCTGCGGCGAGAGCGTGGGCTGAAGGAGGCTGCTGCTGCTGTGCGCTGCTCGCAGATGGGACTTTGGGAACAACGCGTGCGAGGGCGGGATGGACTACCAGGCGTTCGGGTGGATCCTGGCGAACGGCGGCATCGAGACAACGAACACGTACGGCTCGTACCGGAACGTACCGGACTACTGCCGCTACAACGCGTCGAACGCCGTGGGCAAGATGACGGGCTTCGCGAACGTGACGAGCGTCGAGGCGCTGAACGACGCGCTGGCGACGGTTGGGCCGCTGTCGGTGTCGATCGACGCGTCGCTGCCGTCGTTCTACTTCTACGGCGGCGGGTACTACGACGAGGCGGACTGCAAGAGCGACGTCGAGAGCCTCGATCACTCGGTGCTGGCGGTGGGCGTGACGACGCACGACGGGCAGAAGTACACGCTCGTGAAGAACTCGTGGAGCACGCACTGGGGCGAGGACGGCTACGTCAAGATCTCGCAGAAGAACAACCTCTGCGGCGTCGCCACCGCGGCGGTGTACCCGCTGCTGGCGTGAGTGTGAGTGCGTGTGGTCGAGCGCATGACGAGAGAGAGAGAGAGAGAGAGAGAGCAGGAGACTGTGTACGTTCCCATGGCAGACAGGCAAATGCGCTCATTCATTTCTTAAGCGAATGGACTTGATACTGATACAGCGAGCGCTCCCGAGCACCTCGATGGACGCTGAGAGTCGCAGGAGCCGTGGGCTTGGGCTTGGACGCCTCGGCTTGCTTCTCGCGAACGCGCGTCGGTGGTTGGCGCGGCACAAGTAAATAGAAGACAGCGGCGAGTCCGCCGCCTAGCACGACGTCGTGAGCGGCAGCTGCGGCGAGAGCGCCCACGCGCTGGCGTCATTGCCCTGCTGCGCTACGCGGCGGCGCGCCGTGCGCGAGGAGACGCCGAAGTCCACGGGCACGCGCGCGCCGTGGTGCGCGTCCATCTGCGGCGCGCTCATGAACGCCTTGACGACCGCGCACTTGATCTCCTCGAGGAACGCGGCGGCGGTTTCGAGCGGCGCGGGGGCAGTCGACGTGGAGGCCATGCTTCTGCAGTTGCTTCTGCTTCTGGTGCTGCTTCTGGTGTTGGAGGGGGTTCGCGAGTGAGGACGACTTGTGCGTGACGAGAATGTGGCAGTTCAACCTGCGAGAGTCGAGCTCTCACTAAAGTTCTTGGATCCTCGCTCAAGTTGTGGCAAAGGATCCGCTGGCGGGATGTTGGACGCCGATTCGCTAAAAGCTGGCGAATCAAAAGCGATCTCGTCGCCGCGTCACATATTCTCCCGGTTAAAATTTGCGATAGTGAAAAAAACAACACATCAGTGTACTCTCGAAATGTGTGGCCCACTTGAGCCAGGTGTGGCCCACATACCGCATCTACCTGGTTTCATCACTATCAAGCTGTTGGTGTTTGACAAATTCGAAAGCTCTCGAAGATTTGCCTCCGATCAAAGCACCGACGCCTCCTGCCAACGACGGCCATGGTCTCCACGCGCAGCGCCAACAAGTCCCCGACCGCCGCCGCCGCCGCCGCCGCCGCCACCGCTGCCTCGTCGCCCTCGAGCACGACGGCCTCCAAGCGCGGCGCGCCGGCCACCAAAGCGGCTCCCGCCGCCAAGAAGCAGGCAGTTGGCAGCAGCAGCAGCGAGCTGGCGGTTGGCGCCACCGCCAGCGCCGACGTGACGCTCGTGGACCAGAGCGGCGCCTCCGTGCGCTTCCTCGACACGTTCAAGGAGCGCGGCGTCGTGTTCTTCATGTACCCGAAGGCGAACACCCCCGGCTGCACCAAGCAGGCGTGCGGTGCGTTAGCGAAGCAGTTGGACTCGCCCTGTTGCTCGGCTGTGCGCATACTCACGCTCGCTTGACGTCCGATCTATTGCCCCCTCCCTCCCCCCCCCTCCCCCCTCTCTTCGCTACCACGTAGGCTTCCGCGACCATATCCAGGAGATCCGCGACGCGGGCTTCGCCGTGTACGGACTGAGCGCGGACTCGCCCAAGACGCTGCTGAACTGGAAGACGAAGGAGAGTCTGAGCTATGACCTGCTCAGCGACCCCAAGCACGAGCTCATCAAGTATTTCGGGAGCTCCGTAGGGGGCACCAAGGTGCAGCGGTCGCACGTCGTGATCCTCAAGGGCGGCGTCGCGGGGGACATCCAGGGCAAGGTGTCGCCCGCCGAGAGTGTCGACCGCGCGGTGGCGTTCGTGACGGCGAACAAGCAGAGCGCGTCGGGTGCTGCTGACGCCGCAGCGGCGAAGGCTGCTCCGGCGGCGGCTGACGCCACGGAAGCGAAGGCGTTCGCGGTGGGCGAGTCGCTGTCGCTGTCGCTCGAGCTGTTGACCCACGCGTCGGAGAAGGTGGCGCTGCAGAGCCTGTTCAAGGAGCGCGGCGCGATCTTCTTCATGTACCCGAAGGCCGACACGCCGGGCTGCACCATCCAGGCGTGCGGGTTCAACGACAACCTGAAGGAGATCACCGACGCGGGCTTCGACGTGTACGGTCTCGGCGCGGACACGCCGGCGGAGCTACTCGCGTGGAAGGAGAAGCAGAGCTACGCGTACAGCTTCCTCTCGGACCCGAAGCACGAGCTCATCGGGTTCTTCGGTAGCTCGTCGAACGACGGCGCGCGCGTGGAGCGGTCGCACGTGATCGTGCTGCCGGGCGGCAAGGTCGGCCAGATCGAGCTCAAGGTGGCGCCGAAGGACAGCTTCACGAAGGCGCTCGAGTTCGTCAAGGCGAACGCGGTTGCCAAGTGAGCGGCAGTCGGGTGATGGCTCCTCGGCTCAGACGGGATTCTGGCGCGTCCAGAACTCTGAGGACGATGCTCCTCTGAGAGCTCTGTCCATTCTAATTCAGCACCGTTGATTCAGGTTCCCTCGTAAACAGCACTATCTGAAAACCTCTCCACATATCCAAACGTCTGGATGAGGAACCTCGTGACGCTGCGCCGGCGGCTGCGGCAGCTGCCCGCCTCGTTCTCCACGGGCGCCGCCTCGCAGTACACTGCCTTCGCGTTCAGCGCCAGCGAGCAGCAGGCGTTCTTCCTGCGTTGTGATGGGCGGATCGACGCGCTCGCGCTCGATGACAGTCACAACGACGGCGCGTCATCGCCTCCGGAGCCGTTCACCGACCTGCGCACCTGTGTACCGAGTGCCGCGCGCTGGAAGTGGCTCTCGTTCGTGGCAGAGCTGGACGCGCTCGTGTGCGCCAGCGCAGACGGCGCGCTGGCGGTCGTGGACGTGCACTCGCGCGCCGCGGAGGAGATCGGCGACGTGGATGGCGGCATCTGCGGCGTCGCGTGGAGCAGCAACCAGGAGATGCTCGCGGTCGCCACGGCCGCCGGCGCGCTGCTCGTGATGAACGCGCAGTGGGAGGTGTTGCGCGAGACGCAGCTGGACGCCTACCTGTCGCCTGGGTTCTCTCGCAGGTTGGCGACCGACCTGGCCGGCGAAGAGCTCACGCTGCGCTGGCGCGAGGACGCGCGATACATCGCCGCGAACGTGCCAGTCGTGGATGCGGACGGCAAAGCTGCACAGAAGGTGTTGGTGTTCACGGCGCAGCTTGAGCTCCACGCGCTCGGCCGCCTCGAGGACGGTCGCGCGATCCAGCAGCTCGGTGCGTCGCTCGACTGGTGTCCGAACCACTCACTCATCGCCTCGAACGAAGCGCGCAGGGAGCAACTCTTCGTCGTGTTCTTCGAGCGCAACGGGCTTCGCCACGGCGAGTTCGCTCTGCCAGCCAAGTTCCGCGCGTCGGAGACCCGCGTGGCGCAAGTCGGGTGGAACATCGACTCAGACGTGCTGGCGGTGGCGCTGGAGAGTTCGTCGACAGACCAGACCGACCAGGCGCTGGTCATCTCGGTCGTGCAGCTTTGGACGCGCAGCAACTACCATTGGTACCTGAAGCAGGAGCGCCGGCTGCACGCGGAAGCGAGGCGGTTGGTCCAGTTCGCGTGGGACGAAGAGAGAGCCAACCAGCTCCACCTCTTGACGCTCGCGGTCGACTCGAACAGCGAGGCGGCAGCTCTGCTGCAGGAAGAGTTCGCGTGGGACGTCTCACACTCGAAGCGTGAGGTGTTCTCTCCTGTCACGAAGGTGAACAAGTCGGTCGTGGTGACTGGCGTCGTGGACGGGAGCACGCTGTTGCTCACGCCGCTGCACCAGGCGCTTGTGCCGCCTCCGATGGCGCTGCACCAGATCACCTTCCCCGCTGCGATCAACTCGGTCGCGTTCGACTCGCAGAGCGAAGCGCTGAGCGTGCTCCTGTCGAGTGGGGAGCTGGTGGTGGTCGAGGACTACCTGTCAAGCACAGCCACGAAGACAACCGTTCTGCAGCGCGAGGGCGACGACGACGGCGAAGCATCCGCCTCACTGACGAGCCTGGAGTGGATGCGCGTGATGCAGAGCGGCGACACCAAGGCGCTCTCGCTGGTGGGCAAGGCGGGGTGGGACGACGCTCTCGTGGTCGCCACAGCAGCGTCTCTCGTCGGCGCTCCTGTCCTCAGCATCGAGTATCCCCCAGCTCTCGACGGCGTACGAAGAGCGACAGAGGTGATAGGCAGCGAGGCGAGCATGCCTGGCGCAGCGACCATTGCTGTCCAGACCCACGACGGCATCGTGCACGCGATCTCGGCACCAAGCTCGGAAGGAGACAGCGAGTGCTCACCGACGGAACTGTCGGATCGGTATCCTGCGTTCGCACAGATGACAGTGATTGCAGCTGACTGTGGCGCCGACGAGCACCTGGTGATCGGACTCCAGACATCGTCGAAGCTGTACGTGAACGACAAGCTGGTGGCACCAGCGTGCTCGACGTTCCAGTACTGCCCGCGGGCGTGCGTGCTTCTGTTCACGACGCTGGGCAGTCAAGCGCAGCTCCGCATGATCTCGCTCGAGGGGCTGACGCGCCTGAAGCTCGACGTGTTCGAGGCGCGCAGTGTCGAGCGAGGAGCGAAGCTCGTGGCTGTGGTGGACGACCGCGCCAATGTCATCGTGCAGATGCCACGCGGCAACCTCGAGTGCATGGTGCCGAGGATGCTCGTGCTGGCGCTCGCGGTCAAGCTGATCGAGCAGCTGGAGTACGTCGCGGCGCTCGAGATGTGCCGGAAGCACCGCCTCGATCTCAACTTGCTCGTGGACTTCAACTCGCCTGCGTTCCTGGCGAACTTCTCGCAGCACTTGGTGCGCAGGTTCCTGTCGGAGAAGCCTGCGCAGGTCACGAGCGACCGCCTCTGTCTCTTCATCACGAACCTGCATCCGGTGGATGTGTGGAGGTCCAAGTACGCGCTGCAGGTGGCACCGTTCATCGCGGCTTCGAGCGCTTCAGAGAGCGAGAGTGGCGACAACGTGAACGTCGTGTGTCAGGCGATGATGCGGGTGGTTCGAGAGATTGAGAGCACCGATGAGGAGCGCGCGGAAGCCTATCGGGACGCGCTGTTGCTGCCGTTCCTGACTGCGGCCGTGAAGCAGTCGCCGCCGCAGTACTCGGATGCGCTGGCGAAGATCCAGACGTTGTTGCGACTCAAGGACGGACTTGCAGTCACCAAGCGTGCGATGAAGCACCTGATCCTGCTCACGCAGGTGGATGTTCTCTTCGACGAAGCGCTCGGACTGTACGACGTTGAGCTGGTGCGCTTCGTCGCGACGTTCTCGCAGCGCGATCCGAAGGAGTACGTGCCGTTCCTGGACGAGCTCTCGCGAATGGCGGCGAATGCGAACCTGCTCAAGTACACCGTCGACATGCACTTGAACCGGTTCGGGAAGGCGCTCGTGCACGTCGGCGCGCTGATTCGCGAGAGCTCGTTGGACGAGGAAGCGAGGCACACGTACGAAGAAGCCGCAGTGGCAGTGGTGACGCGAGGTGCTCTGTACGACCAGGCGATCACGCTCTTCCCGTCGTCGAGCTCGTCCGCCGGGGCGAAAGCGTTCCAGAAGCGCTTGGTACTGCTGAAGGGAGCACACCTCGAGGCTACGGACCAGCACGAGGCGGCCGCGTACGTGTACATGTCGGAGGCAGCGTACTCGCAGGCACAGCGAGCGTTCTTGGCGGCGGGGCAGTGGCAAGTGGGGCTGTCGCTCGCGCTCAAGGCGAAGCAGTCGGCGTCAGAGGTGCAGAGCCTCGCGTACCAGGTTGTACAGAAGCTGCTCGGTAGGGAGGACGACGAGGACGCTGTCCTGGCAGCGGCTCGCATCTACGTCGAGTACTGCCGCGACATCGACGAAGCGGTGGCGCTGCTGGTCGCAAACAAGCTGTACGACGAAGCGCTGCGTCTCGCATACCTGCACAAGCGCGAGGACTTGGTGGAGAGCGACGTGGAGACCGGCGTGCTACAAGCGCTCGACATCCTCCTGGACGAGATCGCGTCCAGCTCGGCCGCGTACGTGAGCCACTGGACGCGTTTGACAGCGATCCGCGAGCAGAAGCGGTTGTTCAAGCTGCATGGCATCGACGGCAGCCGCTGGCAGCAGGACGGCGATGCAGGCGGCGACGACGCGCAGAGTGTGTACTCTGGCGCTCCAAGCGCAGCCGACAGCGCGCTGTCAAGCGCGTCGATGCGGTCCATGGGCAGCCACAACAGCGCGCTGAGCATCGGGAACTTCGCGCTGAAGTCGCTAGCGCAAGCCACGTCGAGCCACTTTTACGCGACGCAGGCGCTCGGCGGCGGCGGCGCAGGTTCGTCTGCTAGCGGCGCGCTGGCGAAGCCGCAGAAGAAGGTGCGGCAGTCCCGCAATGAGCGCCGCAACAAGATCAAGAAGGGCAGCACCGAGGAGGAGCAGTTCGTCCTGCAGCAGTGCGAGAAGGCGCAGCCGAGCGCAGCGCTGAAGCGCCATGCGAGAGCGCTGCTGCGGTCGCTCGTGCTCTTCGGCCACGTGCAGAAGGCGCAGACGCTGCAGAGTAAGCTGCTCGCGTTCGAGCAGCTCGTGGAGGTCGAACACCCGTTGGCGCAGCTGGTGGTGGAGGAGCCGAAGGCAGCGGCGAGAGGGACTCCGACTTCGCGGGAGGGTGTTGCCACGCCGTCGCCGAGCAAGAGCTCAGATGCGGTCGTGTGGCAGCTCGCGGCTCTGCGGACAGTCTAGCGCTGCCTGTCGCCGCCCTTGTGTCAACGGAGCGTTCGTCATGGTTGTCTTCGCTTCCGAGGTGATTGAGAAGTACTGTGAAATCCGGGATTCTTCGCTAAGAATTTTTGAGCAGAGCTGACTCCTCACCCTGCAAAGTACGAATGTACCTTCAATGCCCCAGTCACTTGTACCGCGACCAGTTCCCACCGACCTGCGGCTGGGACATGACGCTCCTGCGCTCGACGCTGCTCCTGCGCTCGACGCTGCTGCTGCTGCTGGCGCTGACGCTCGCGCTGATCGCCGACTCGGCGCCTGCCGTCAGTGACGCCGCAGCCGCCACCACAGCCACGACCGCCGCCGCTGCCACCACGAACGCGACGACCGACGCGAACGCGACGACGACGCGCTGCGACGAGGAACTGCTCTTCCAGAAGCTCTACGTGCTCATGCCGGCGATCAACCAGTGCGCCAAGGAGGCCGGCTACTTCGTTGCCTCGAGCCAGCTCGCGGCGCCCACGAATGAGATGCTCGACAAGTTCTGCGCGAGCGCCAACTGCACCAAGCTCGCGGTCGACCTCGACGACGCCGGGCTGCCGTCGTGCACCGTGCTCGTCGGCGCCGCCGAAATGCCGTTCAAGGACTTTTTCAATCAGATGAAGGCGCACTGCAGCAGCAGCAAGAGCGGCACGTCCAAGTCGGCGGCGTGCAGCGCGTCACCCGGCTGGTGGCCGCTGGGGCTCGCGGCGGCGCTCGCTGTGCTCCTCGGCGCCGCCTTCTGAGCTGCTCGACCGCGTCGTGTGGCGAGACCGAGAGTAGCGTAATGGACCAACTGTATGAACGAACTACTCTGAGACTCGGTGCACATCGCTGGCTGTCGACGCGTCAGCCGCTCACTTGATAAATAGGAACACGACGCGCGCGTCGCTCAGTTCGCCAGCACGTCCAGGAAGTCGCCGAACGCGTTCAAGAGCGACGCCGCCTCGTCGCTGTCGCACACCTGCGCGAGGAACGCGACGCCCGCGTCCACAGCGCTCTGCTGCTGCAGCTCCGGCGAGGACGAGGATGCGAAGAAGCCACCACCGAAGCCCTCGTCGATCTCCACGAACGCCGCCTGCGTCTCGTCCACGTCGTCCGCTTCCCGGCTGCGAGTGTCGCTCTCGTCGTCGTCACTGGGCACGACAGATTGCTGCTCGAACGCGTCGTTCGAGATGGTGCTGCAGCTGCTGACGGCTGCCTCCGTCTCCTCCTCGTCGTCGCTGCTGCTGTTGCTCGCAGTCGAGTCGCCATCCTCCTCCTCGATGTACTCGAACCGAGACGCGTACACCCCGTCGACAGTCTTCAGCGGCGACGACGACGGTGACGGCGGTGCCACAAGACTCTCGAGCACCTCCCCCGAGACGTCGGCGACGAACACGAACGCGTCGACGAGCTCTTCGACCGACGGGAGCATGCTGAACAGGTCCTCGATCACCGGTTTGAGCGCGCTCACGCCCGTCGACGCGCCGATGGACGCGCCAGCTCTGCGGTAGTTGTCGCTGTCGAGCGACTCGCGCGCGAGGTCGTGGCACAGCAGGAACATGTCGTACGCCTCCTCGCTGTTCACCGTCTCGTACAAGAACTTGAGCACGTAGAACGCGTTCTGTGGCCCCAGCACCTTCACGAGCAGCTGCACGCCCTCGCGCGTCTTCTCGACACAGTCGCGCTCGCTGAAGTGCTGCGCCAGCTCCGGCACGAGCGCCGCGAGCATCCGGTACGCCGGCACTGCGATCGCGTACGAGACGACGCTCACGGACGCGCTGCCCGTAGCGCCGACCCCGTGCCACACCGCGTTCGACACGGATGTCGGGATCACGTAGCTGACCGTGCGCACCGACGTCCCGACCGCGCCGGAGAGCTTCGTGGCCGTGAACGACGCGGTCGAGAGTGCGCCGAGCGTGAGACCTTGCGCGACGTGGAGCGACGTGCGCGCGACGGCACCGCTCGAGACCACGATCGCGGTCGTCGCCAGCGCCTGCGACGTGGACACCGCACCAGAGATCTTTCGGCCGCTGTACGAGAGGAGCGAGCCCGGGATCGACACTGCGGTCGACACGCCCGTCGACACCAGGCGCACGGGGAGGAAGAGCAGGTGGGAGACGACGCCGGAGCCACTGTCGTCGCTCGGACCGGCGCTATCGCCTGCCGTTTCGGAACCTGCAGGCTCGTCCACCTCGATGATCGTCGGATACGCCTCCTCCCAGGGCCCCGCCGCCGCCGCCTGCTGCTGCTGCTGCTGCTGAGCGCGCTCGTCACCCACCAGGCTCACGTCGGGAGCTTCTCGCTCGCCAAAAAGATCGCATGCAGCAGGTGCGTCGCCGGTCAGGACGTTGTCTCCGGTCGACTGCGCGCCGCGCAGCGAGTGTGCCACGTGGCGCGAGAGTGCGAGCGGCGCGTGCACTGCGAGCGACGTCGCCTGGTACGCGGCTCTGCCCGCCGCGACGTACGGGAAGAGCACGAGGCTCGCGGCAGAGGACGCGATGCCCAGCGTCGCGTGCAGCGCGGACCGCGGGAGGGCCGGCTCCGCGTCTTGCTGGCCACTGGCGCCGTCAGCTGCTGGCATCACGGAGATTGTGACGGTCACGCGTTCGCCTCTGTCGTCGCCCGGCGGCGGCGTCGTCCCCGTCGGCTCCATCGCCACAGCGATGTATCGAGAAAATGGTGAGCTTTTTGAAGCGAAGCAGTGACGAGCTCGTTGTAAGGGCTCCGATAAAGTGCGAGTTCGATAAAGTACGCCTTCCTGCTCGTACTTTGTCGGGGAGAAGCCTCTATATTATTCCGGACTGAAATCCAGTCCGCCCTCGCATACAAAAAGCAACACAAACAGCGCGACACACACGCACACCGAGCATCACCAGCCGACGACGACCAGCAGCGGACCCCCTGTCGCCGCCGCACCGCTCGCGCGCCTCCACCGCCCGCCTCCTGGCCCTCCCCTCCTCCTCCCTGCCTCGGTGACGCGGCTCAACCTGACAGCCACCGCGCGCGAAGACAGCAGAGCCGGGCGCCGGCGCGCATGGACCGCGAGCCCCCGACCGCCGCGAACGCCGCCATGATGAGCTCACAGTCGTCCACGCAGTCGCACTCGCTCTCGCGCCATTCGCAGCGCTCGCTCAACGCCAGTTGCGCGAGCCGCAGCAGCTACACAGTCAACGGCGGTGGCGGCGGCGGCGGCGGCACCCCCGGCAGTGACGGCTGCGAATCCTCGTACTACGTCGAGGGCCCGTGGGAGCAGCGCAACCAGTACTTCAAGAACGTGCTGCTGCACGTGTGCTCGTTCATCCTCATCCTCGAGTTCGCCGAGCGCGTGAGCTACTACGGCATCAACCAGGGCCTGAAGAACTACATGGGCATCCTGGGCTGGACGCAAGCCGGCTCGAACTCACTCAAGAGCACGTGGACGTCGATCTGCTACCTGTCGCCGCTGCTCGGCGGCTACATCGCGGACGAGAAGTGGGGACGCTACAAGACACTCTGGGTCTTCGGCATCTGGTACACGGCCGGCGCGTTCCTGCTCACGGCGTCGGCGCTTCCGGCGATCCGAGACCACAACATCCTCGCGAACCTGCTGTGCCACGTCGGGCTCTTCGGGGGCATCGCGATCGGCACTGGCGCGATCAAGGCGAACGTGATCACGTTCGGCGCGGACCAGTTCGACCCGAACGACCCGAACGAGATCGTGCAGAAGGAGAAATTCTTCAGCTACTTCTACATCGTGATCAACCTCGGCGCGATCTTCTCGTACGGCTACCTCTCGGTGCTCTGCGTGCAGGGCTCGGGCGTCATCACGGAGCAGTACGGCTACTTTGCGAACTTTGCGATCTGCGGCGGCGTCATGGTGCTCGCGTACGGGCTCTTCGTGTCGGCGTTCTCGCGCTACGTGCACTTCGCGCCGCAGGACAGCGCGCTGACGAAACTGTGCTCGATCGTCAACGGCAACTGCGAGTATAGCAAGGAGGCGCGCATGCTGCGCTACGGCTTCATGGCCTTCGCGGCGGCGTTCCCGGTGAACCTCGTGGCGGCGTTCGTGTCGAATGCCGGTTCGTCCGGGCAGTACCTGTCGTACGTGGTCGTCGCGTGCTGCCTCTTCGGCATGTACGCGTGGATCCGCTACGGCATGAACACGGCGTACATGGACAAGTCGAAGGCGTCGAACGGCGGGCGATATAACGATGAGACTGTGGACGAGATCAAGATGGTGATCCGCGTGCTGCCGTTCGCGTGCTTCATGGTGATGTGGGAGTGTGCGTACGACCAGCTCGACGCGAACTTCCAGTCGATCGCGCAGCAGTGCGATCTTCGCCTGGACCACGACTACGGAGACTACGAGGTGCAAGTTCCCGGCGCGAGCCTCGGCATCTTCGACCCGTTGACGATCATCGTGCTGATCCCGATCCTGGATCGCTTCGTGTATCCGCTGTACGGCCGGATCGCCGGTCGCCCGCCTGGCGCATACGGCAAGGTGCTCACGGGGCTCGTCGTGGCGATGCTCACGATGTTCTGGGCAGGCATCTTCGAGGAGATCCGGCGGCACAGCGACGTGCTGTTCTACATGGACGAGGCCGGGCAGTCCCAGCCGATCGTGGACAAAGGCTCGGGACAGCCGATGAGCGATATCTCGTGGGGCTACGCCGTGCCGATGTACGTGATGATCGCGGTCGCCGAGTGCCTGATCAACGTGACGGCGTACGAGCTGTTCTACAACGAGGTGCCGGTGTACCTCAAGAGCACGTGCCAGGCGATCAACCTGTTCATGGTGGCGATGGGGAGCAACCTCACGTCGACGTTCACGCTGATCTTCCAAGACTACATCGGCGAGCAGAGCCTGAACGACGGGCACTTCGAGTACATGTACTACACGCTCGGCGCGCTGAGCTTCGTCAACATCGTCGCGTACGTGGTCGTGATGCAGTGGATGGACTTTGGCGTCGTGAAGGTGGACGACGACCTAAAGCTCGCCGAGGGGGCTGCCGGGCTGGACAGCCGCGAGCTGGACATCGGCCACATCGCGCGCCACTCTTCGTTCGAGAGTATATCGCTGTCTCGCGGCTGAAAGCAGCACCGCGGCGAACATGGAGCAGCAAGCAGTATGGTTAGTAAGGAGATACAAGTACGAGAGCGATAGCGTTGTGGGTTCTTGTTGTACCCCTTGCAGCTCGCACCATCTCGCAGCTTGCAGAAGCACCTGCTTGACACGCATGATCAGCGTCGTTGTGGCCTTGTGCCAGCTGGTGAGCTCCTGGTCATTTCTCTATCCCTTTCTCTATTAAAATGTCGAATCCCATCCGTACTGGGTGAAAGTCCCTCTCTAATCGGCCACGATAGAGAGCGAAAGAGAGCGCAATAAAATCGAAGTCATTCTCGCAGTAGCAAGCAGAACAGCAGGGCAGAAAGACAGGGCAGCAGGCAGGTCCGTTGTCGTCGTCACAGGTCGTCGTCACAGGTCATCGTCGGCGACCGACGGCGCCCGCATGAGCGCGCAGGAGAAGAAGGTGATGGCGGGCTCCATGGCGTCGACGCTCTCGCGCCAGTCGCGGCGCTCGGCGGTGGTCACGCGCTCGCCGTTCCCGTCCGGGAGCCACGACGGCGGCACCCCTGGCAGCCCCGACGACGGCGGTGGCGAGTCCTCGTACTACGTCGAGGGCCCGTGGGAGCAGCGCAACCGGCACTTCAAGAACGTGCTGCTGCACGTGTGCTCGTTCATCCTCATCCTCGAGTTCGCCGAGCGCATGAGCTACTACGGCATCAACCAGGGCCTGAAGAACTACATGGGGAAGCTCGGGTGGGACCAGGCGAGCTCGAACTCACTCAAGAGCACGTGGACGTCGATCTGCTACCTGTCGCCGCTGCTCGGCGGCCACATCGCGGACGAGAAGTGGGGACGCTACAAGACACTCTGGGTCTTCGGCATCGTGTACACGGTCGGCGCGCTGCTCGTGACGCTCTCGGCGCACCCGGACCTGATCGAGTCCAGCTCGGTGCTCTCGAACGTCATCTGCCACGTTGGGCTCTTCCTCGGCATCGCGGTCGGTACCGGCGCGCTCAAGGCCAACATGCTCATGTTCGGCGCGGACCAGTTCGACCCGAACGACCCGAACGAGGTGGCGCAGAACAACGGCTTCTTCAAGTACTTCAACCGCGCGGTGCACCTCGGCGCGCTCGTGGCCTACGGCTACCTCTCCGTGCTCTGCGTCACGGGGTCGGGGCTCGTGCCGAGCCGCTACGGCTACTTCGTCACGTTCGCGATCTGCGGCGGCGTCATGGTGCTCGCGATCGCGCTCTTCATGTCGGCGTTCCCGCGCTACGTGCACTTCGAGCCGCAGGCGAGCGCGATCACGACGATCTTCGAGATCGTGAATGGCAACTGCGAGTACAGCAAAGAGGCGCGCATGCTGCGCTACGGGCTGCTGGCGTTCGGCGTGACGTTCCCGGTGAATCTCTTGGCGGCGTTCGTGTCGACGATCGGGCCGTCGGGCCAGTACCTGTCGTACGTGGTCGTCGCGTGCTGCCTCTTCGGCATGTACACGTGGATCCGCTACGGCATGAACACGGCGTACATGGACAAGTCGAAGGCGTCGAACGGCGGGCGGTTCAACGATGAGACTGTGGACGAGATCAAGATGGTGATCCGCGTGCTGCCGTTTGCGTGCTTCCTCATCATGTGGGAGTGCGCGTACGACCAGCTCGACGCGAACTTCCAGTCGATCGCGCAGCAGTGCGACCTGCGGCTGACGCGAGACCCGGAGGACCACAACACGCAAGTTCCCGGCGCGAGCCTCGGCATCTTCGACCCACTCACGGCGATTTTCCTCGTCAAGTTCCTCGACGGCTACGCGTACCCGTTTTACAACCGCGTGGTGGGGCGGCCGCCCGGCGCGTACGGCAAGGTGCTCACGGGGCTCGTCGTGGCGATGCTCACGCTCTTCTGGGCGGGGAGCTTCGAGGTGATCCGGCGCGGCAGCTCCAAGCTCGTGCACGTCGACACGGACGGAGTGTCGGTGAACATCACAGACACGGGCTCGGGACAGCCGATGAGCGACATCTCGTGGGGCTACGCCGTGCCCATGTACGTGATGATCGCGGTCGCCGGGTGCCTGATCTACATGAGCGCGTTCGAGCTGATCTACAACGAGGTGCCGGCGCACCTCAAGAGCACGTGCCACGTGATCAGCATGTTCACGCTCGCAATGGGGAGCAACCTCACGTCGACGTTCACGCTGATCTTCCAGAAGTACATCCCGAACAATCTCGACGGCGGACACTTCGAGTACATGTTCTACACGCTCGGCGCGCTGAGCTTCGTCAACATCGTCGCGTACGTGGTCGTGATGCAGTGGATGGGCTTCGGCGTCGTGAAGATCGACGACGACGCGGAGCTCGTGGAGGACGGGAGCTCCGTCGGCGACCACCGCGAGATCCCGTACCTCGGGCTCTCGTCGTTCGAGAGCATCTCGTTCTCGCGCGGCTGACGGACGGGCCGACGGACCGACGGCCATGCGCGCGCCAGCACTCGCTCCGCGCCGAACGCGAGAATGAGATGAGAGAATGAGAGAGAGAGAGAGAATGAGCTCGGCGCAGGCATCACACCTGAGCGTCTCGGTTCTCGGTTCTCGGGTCTCGAGCGGAAGGATCGCGAGCGAGTACCAAGTAATTATACGTCGTGTATCGCTGCCGCTGTGGTCGCCGTCGCCGTCGCTGTCGTCATGGGCGTGCGGCGCAAGAAGCGCGCGCACAGTGGCGTCCGCCTGAGCAAACTCCCGGTCCCGGGAGGCGCCACGTCGCCCTCCCGGCGGCACCAGCAGCAGCACGAGCTCGCGATGGCGGCGGCGGCGCTCGACCCGGCGTTCGCGTGCTGCGAGGTCCCGGACGAGGTGCTCGCGGGCACCGAGCTGGACCTCTCGCTGTGGTCCGTCGTGGCGCGCGACTCGTGTCTGCAGCGCCTCGCGAGGCGTCTCGACCCGCAGCTCGCGGCGGCGCACTCGACGAACCAGTTCGCGGACGCCGCACGCGCGGCGCTCACGCCGATGACAGCGTCGTCGCAGCAACGGCCGCCGAGCGTCGTGGCGCTGAACCTGGCAGGCGCCGAGAACGTGCGACGGACCTGCGCGTCGTGGTCGGTGCAGCGCATCGCTTGACAGCGTCTCTCGTCGTGCGCAGATCACCGACCAAGCAGCGCTCGCGATCGGCAGCTGCTGCCCGGCGCTGCGCCACCTCGTTCTCGAGAAGGCTGTGCAGGTGCTGTCGTCGTGCTCAAGTTGGTTGTCTGAGATCGTCGTCCGTCGCGTGTGGCTGATCGGCTCGTGGTGCTGCTCGCGCTGTAGCTCACAGACGCCGGCGTGCGGCACATCGTGAGCTGCTGCCGGCAGCTCCAGACGCTCAATCTCAACTACGTGATCGCGCTGCAGGGCGGCGCCGTCGGCGCGATCGGCGAGCTGCAGCTGCCGCTGCGAGGTGCGAGCAGCGAGAGAGAGAGAGAGAGAGAGAGAGAGAGAGAGAGAGAGAGAGAGCCGCTCGGGTCGCTGCGGCTGACGCCAGTGGACGCTGGTGCTGCTCGCAGAACTCGGGCTCGCCGGCTGCTCCAAGGTGCCCGCGTTCGCGCTGCAGCGCGTGTTCCACGCCTGCCCGGCGCTCGAGCGGCTCGACCTGTCGTTCTGCGGCGCGGTGTCGGACGAGCTGCTGCTCTCGCTCGGGCAGCACTGCCGGCGGCTCCAGTGGCTCAAGCTCCGCGGGTGCCGCCAGGTCTCGGACGCCGGCGTCGTCGGGCTCGCGAACGGCGGCGGCGGCGGCGAGCTGCTCGCGCTCGACCTCGCGCGTTTCGACCTGCAGTACAAGCTCAACGACATCTCGCTGCTGGCGCTCGCCGAGCGGTGCCGCGTGCTCGAGACGCTCGCGCTCGCGGGCTGCGAGATGCTCACGGACGTGGGGATCAGTTGGCTCTGCTCGGGCTGCGCGGCGCTCACGCGCTTGGACCTCTCCGGGTGCGCGAAGCTGACCGACGTGGCGATGCGCGCGGTCGGCGAGAGCCTCCTCCAGCTGCGGCACCTGGACGTCAGCCACTGCGTGCGGGTGTCGGACGTCGGGCTCCGGCACCTGGCAGCGGGCTGTCCGGAGCTGGCGCACGTGGACGCCGTGGGGCTCGCGCTGCTCGCCGACCCGCGCGCGCACGGCGGCGACAGCAGCCGCTTCCAGGGCGTCGCGGCGCTCGCGCTCCGGTGCGCGAAGCTGCGCCACTTGGACGTCTCTCGCTGCGCGGCGCTCGGCGACGGCGCGCTGCTCTTCCTGGCGGCGCACGCCTGCGCGCTCGCGGAGCTCAACGTGTCCGGGTGCGCGCGCGTGACCACCGCCGGCGTCTACGCGGTGCTCGCGGCGCGGGCGGCGACGCTCACGGCGCTCGACGTGAGCGGCTGCGAGAAGGTCGCCGACAGCGCGTTCGCGCTCCGCCCGCCGCCGACCGCGCTCACATCGGCGCTGCCGCTGCGCCAGCTCGCGAGCTTGCGCCTGCGGAACTGCTCGCTCGTGTCGGACGCCACGCTCGCGAGCCTCGGTGGGCTCGGGCTCGCGCTGCGCGACCTCGATCTGTCCGGGTGCGCGCGCGTCGGCGACGTGGGACTGCTGGCGCTCGTCGACGCGCCGGCGCTCGCCGAGGCGCTGCGGCGCCTCTGGCTGCGCGAGCTCGGCGAGGTCACGGAGACCGGGGTCTCGTGGCTCGCGGAGCGGTGCCGCAAGCTGCTGTTGCTCGACGTCACGGGCTGCGCGCGCGTCAAGGCGTTCTCGCTCAAGGCGCTCGCGGGCTGCTGGAAGTTCGCCACGTACGCGCACAGCGAGCGCTTCCGCGGCATGGCGCCGAAGCACCGCGCCGAGGACTGGCTCGTGGTCGAGCAGTACGGCGACTGCTGGCGCGCTGCCACGCGCATCCAGAGCCTGTTCCGCGCACGGGCCGCGCGGCGCGTCGCGGCGCAGAAGCGCGAGGAGAAGCTCGTGAACTGGGTCGCGACGCGCCTGCAGAGCGTGTTCCGCGGTCGCCAGGCGCGCCGGCGCGCAGTGCTCGCACGCCTGCAGCGTGACAAGGAGGCCGAGGCGGCGAAGCGCATCCAGACCAAGTTCCGGCAGCGCCGGGCGGGCGAGCACGTCGCGCGCGTGCGTGAGGCTCGACGCCGCCAGCAGCTCGATGACGCCGCGCGACTGCTCCAGCTGGCGTGGCGCCGGAAGCGCGTGCGCGCCAAGCTCCAGACACGCGCGCTGCTGCGGCTCGCGCGCGAGGAGCAGCGCCAGCGCGCCGCCTCGACGCTGCAGCGCGCATGGCGCGGCAAGCAGGCGAGGACGCACACGAGCGTGCTGCGCGTGGCGCGTGCCGCCAAGGACCAGGAGGAACGCGCCGCCGCGAACAAGATGCAGAGCCTCTTCCGAGCGCGCGCGGCTCGGCGCGAGGTGGCTCGGAAGCGGCAGGCGCTCCGAGATGAGGACGCCCGGCGGGAGCGAGCAGCGCTGCGCTTGCAGACGCACGTGCGCCGCCGCCGTGCGCAGAAGGAGCTCTTGGCTCGGGTGCGGCGTGCGAAGCGCCTGAACGACGCCGCCGCGTGCATCCAGCGGCGCTGGCGCGCCAAGAAGCGCTGGTTCGCGTCGCAGCTGGTGGTGTTGGCGCGGCGCCGAGCGGAGGAGCACGCTGCCGCCGTGAAGCTCCAGGCGGCGTGGAAACGTCGACAGGGACGCGCGGAGGTCGCGGTGCTGCGGCTAGTGCGGGAGCATGCGCAGCAGCGCGTCGAGCAGGCGGCGCTCCGGGTGCAGACCCAGTGGCGCGCCAAGTGCGCGCGCGAGCGCGTGGCGGCGGCCAAGCAGCTCGCGCTGGAGAAGGTGCTGCAGGAAGCGCGGCTGCAGCACCGCGCCGCCGCGCTGGTGCAGGCGCACTTCCGCGGGCGGCGCGGACGCGAGCGGTACCGCGAGCTGGTGTTGCTCAAGAAGCGGCGCTGGAAGGAGGTGGTGCAGCCGGAGAGCGGGCAGACGTTCTACTACGTACGTGCTGATAGTGGTGGTGGTGGTGGTGGTGGTGCTGCTGCTGCTGCTGCTGCTGACGATGCTGAACGTGTGCGCTGCGCAGAACAAGGAGACCGGCGAAGTGCGCTTCCGACGCCCTCAGGACATGCTCGACCTGCTGCCCAAGCCGCCGTGCGACAACTGCGGTGCGTACGCGCCGCCACACGAGCTCCCAAGAGCACGTGTCTGTGTACGGTGCTGACGCAGGAGAACGCTGCAGTGAGTCCGGCGGCGCACATTGCGCAGGTCGAGTGCAAGGACTGCGGCGAGATGTTCTGCCACTCGGTGCGTGGCGACTGGCTGCAGCGCTCGCGTCGTGTTCGCCCCACGCTCACGTGAGCGATCGCTCACACGGACGCCAGTGCTGGGCGAGCGTACACGCAGGCGGCAGGCGGAGGCGCCACGCGTTCCGGAGCCTCTACGACTTCTACGACAGGCGCGTGGACTACGGCGACGGCGAGTTCCCGTCCGCGTGGCCGTCCGAGGTGGAGCAGGACGAGAAGGACGGCTGGGGGCTGCGCGTGTTCCCCCGGCGCCAGCCAGCGGAGACGCGCGAGGCGTGGGAGCGCTACGTGGACGCAGCCACCGGGCGGGAGTGGTTCTACAACAAGAACACGGAGGCCAGCAGCTACAGTCCGCCGAGCGTCTTCGATCCTGCGACGGCGGCGGAGGCGGCCGATGGCGATGGCGATGGCGGTGAGTGGAGTAAGCACTACGACGAGACGCAGAGCGCCGCGTACTACTACAACAGCAGGACGCTCGAGAGCACGTTCGCGAGACCCGCAGACTTCGAGACGGCGCGGCGAGCGCCGAGTGCGCGCGGGAGCGACTGGGAGAAGTACGTCGACCCCGCGAGCGGGAGTCCGTACTACTACAACAGCCAGACGAGCGGGAGCACGTACGCGCGGCCGGCGGGCTTCCAGACCGCGCGGCGTGGCGGCGCCGTGGCGATCGAGGCGGGCGGCAGCGACTGGGCCAAGTACTACGACCTCACACAGGGACTGTACTACTACTACAACGCGCGGACGCTCGAGAGCTCGTTCGCGCGGCCGCCGGAGTTCGCGACGCCTCGCGTGGGTCTGGCGGACGCGGCGGCGCTCGGCATGGCCGAGTTCTACGACGTCGCCACGGCGAAGGCGTACTTCTTCAACGCGCAGACGGCCGAGTGCCAGGCGGCGGCAGCGTCGGCGTCAGCTTCGGCTTCGGTACAGGCGCGCGGCTATCGCTGAGGACGAGCGGACGCTCCGCTCCACTCGCTGCGACCGGATGGTTGTCCTCGCAGCTACCGAGGAGGACAAGCAGTCTCGGTGGACACCAGTGGCTCGTCTCTGTGGGGCTGCGCGGCAGCGTCACGAGCCAACTTGCCATCTCTGCACGCGCACGCGTCACGAAGCAACTTGAGCCGCGAGCGGACGCGGATGCACAGACAAGCAGCGCGTGTCGCCGAACGAACGAGCGAGCGAGCGTCGGAAGATCGGACGGACGCTCGGGTGGCTCGCTCGCATGCACGCTGCTCGACGCTGGTTGTGGCCGCCCTCGCGCTGGGCGAGGCGTCCAGAGGGAGAGAGGACGAGAGTTTCCTGCCTCTTGCTCGCAGTCGATGCTGGAGGCGTTCGCTCGCGCGCGCGCGCGCTGGCAGCTCCATAGGTCTTGTCATGAAGTGCACTCGGTTCCTGAACTTTCGTCTGACATGCAGCATGTCAGTCGCCTCGTCGCTTGATACAAGCGAGCTATCGATCAAGCGAGCGATCAAGCGAGCGCTGGACGGCAGTCAGACAACCAACCTGCGTCACGCGCTGCGCTGGGCGTGCGAACCGGTCGGTCGGTTGGTTGGTTGCCGCGAGAGGAAGTCGGGAGTTTGCATCGGACGAGGATCGCCGGCGTGTTTCTCAGCGAAGAAATGGGTGTACGCGCGCGCCAACACTCTGCTCGCCGCCTGCGAGAGCGCTGCTCTTTGGGAGGAGCGCAGGAGCGCGACTCGTGTCCGCTGCGCGAGCGCTTCTCTCCTGGTCATTCGCAGTGGATACTTGGCCGTCGGTGGCGACGATCGCGCGCGGGCTGCCATCTCCAAATCATGTGCTCGATCATGTGCTCGATGGCTCTCACACAAAGTGTATCATGCTCAACGACCTCGCGTGTGGCTCGGAGCCGCTCGACGATCGCTCAGCGCACCTTGTAAGGTACATCGCCGAGCGAACGACCGCGGCATCAGGATATATCAGCGCTGGATACCGAGATCGGTGCGGGGCGATGACAGCATGCACACAACGAGAACTCACTCCATGCACAGGTCAGCGCATGATAGATTCGCTGATTCGGATCATGAGCTCTCTCCCTGACTTGCAGCTCTCCCGGTCGTCGTCCTCGCGATCTGTGCAGGGCAAAGTGCTTGAGCTTGCCAACCTGCCTGCCTGCAAGCGAGCCAGGCTGGGCGTGACATCATCTGCTCCAGCGGATGGCTCGGCCGCCCGTCCACGTCGTCAACACGCTGGAGGTTGACGCGTCCATTACGCCTGCCTCGCCCGCCGTCATCCGCGCGACTCGAGTCTCTTCTTGTGTGTGTGCTTCTCACCATTGCTTCTCACCATCGCTCGCACGCTCGCTCGCTCGCACTTGCGCTCTGAGTCGTGTCGCACCTCAAGCAAAGGTGCTGCTTCCCCCACACACATTTGAATCAGCCTCGGAATCAACGCGAGACCTCCGGAGACGACTGACTCCGTCCCCTCGCGCAGCACCCAGCAGGTACGCGATCTGTGGCGAGTGTCCGCCGTGACTTCGAGCATCCGTCGACCACTTCAGCCATCGCTGCTGCAGTTGGCTGGTGCTTGGGGTCGGCGACGATCCGACCCGATCGATGGCTCACTGCACTGCACTCTTCGATTCACTCGCTCGCACACACACTGACGGACGCATGCCGCCGCTTGAACCTGCTGTGATGACAGTTGGCGTCCGAGCGCTCGTCGAGCGCGTCACCGCCAAAGTCCGTGGGAGCTCCTCCCACCACAGCATCACCGGCGCCTTCGATCGCGCGTCATTCGCGAGCGCCTTCCCCGTCTCACCGACGCCTTCCACGCTGGCGTCCTCGCGCTCCTCGTCCCCGTCGTCGGCGTGTCCGCTCACGCCAGCGCGCAGGAAGCGCTCGCTCGCGTGTCCACTTCGGCTCTCGACTTCGAGTAGCAACACCACCAGCACCAGCACCAGCACCAGCACCAACAGCAGCAGCAACAGTAGCACGTGCGTCGCGAGCAAGATGCACATGAAGCTCACCGGCTCGACGTCGTCGACGGTGTCCGCCGGCTCGCCGCGGCCCGTCGCGGTGCCCCACACGATCACGGAGCGCCACGGCGGCAAGGAGCTCTGGGTCACGGCGCCGATGCTCGGCGGTGAGATGGAGAAGCAGGGCTTCCGCTGGCGTAAGAAGTGGAAGACGCGCTACGTGGAGCTCAACAGCCGCATGCTGTCATACTACGAGGTCGCCGCGGGCGACCACGGGCGCCACCAGCAGGCGCACGCGCGCAAGGCGCGGCGCCGCGCGCACATCACGGCCGAGGGCTTCTTGGAGGACATCGACGCGCGCAGCTTCTCGATCACGCCGTCGGCGGGCGAGAAGCCGTGGGTCTTCCGCGCGCGCGACGCCGCGACCAAGATGCAGTGGTGCAAGGCGCTCACGGACTGCATCGACATCCTCAACTGGCTGCAACACTACGAGCTCGGCGACCTGCTCGGCGTCGGCGGCAACGGCGTCGTGCACCGGATCGTTGACAAGCGCGACGGGCGGCAGTTCGCGGTCAAGAGCGTCGACGTGGCCAAGTTCCGGAACCGCGCGGCCGTCGTGTCCGAGGTCGAGATCATGCGCAGCATCACCAACACGATCAAGCACCCGAACCTCGTGACGATCCACAAGGTGTACGAGGAGCAGGACAAGATCTACATCATCCTCGAGCTGTGTGAGGGCGGCGAGCTGTACGACCGCATCGTGCAGCGCGGGCGGTACAGCGAGCGCGACGCGGCGCGCACGATGCGCCAGCTCATGTCGGCGGTGCAGGCGCTGCACGCGTACAACATCCTGCACCTCGACATCAAGCCGGAGAACATCCTCTTCTCGTCCACGGCCGAGGACGCCAAGATCGTGCTCACGGACTTCGGGCTCGCGCGCATGGTGAACGGCAGGACGAACCCGCTCGAGAGCGGCACGAGCATGGCCGGCACAGTCGGCTACATTGCGCCGGAGGTCGTGACCGCGCACGAGTACACGGCGGCGGCCGACGTGTTCAGCGCCGGCGTTATCCTCTTCATCCTGCTCGTGGGGTACCCGCCGTTCCGCGGCGACAGCGAGGTCGAGATCCTGCTCAAGATCGCGCGCGGAGACTTCCAGTTCGACCGCGGCGACTGGGCGAGTGTCTCGCCGGCCGCGCAGGAGCTCGTGGCGCGCATGCTCGAAGTGCGCGCGGCTGACCGCATCTCGGTCGACGAGGTGCTGCGTCACCCGTGGCTCACGGACGAGAGCAGCGACCGCGAGCTCGCGCGGACGATGGAACGGCTCCAGCGCTTCAACTTCGAGCGCAAGTCCGAGAACATGGGCTCGTTCATGGGGGCGATGCTCAACGACTCGAGCGAGGCGGACTACAAGGCGCTCGTGGATACGAAGACGGTCGGCTTGATGATCCGGCAGCTCTCGCCCGAGGGCAAGGACCGCATCCCGCTCTCGCGCGCGCACGTGCTCGCGCGGGGCCTCGGGCTCTCACCCTTCGTCGACGAGAAGACGTTCGTGACCTTCCTCGACCAGGACCGCGACGGCTTCATCAACGCCGAAGACTTCTGCGGCGGCGTCCGCGCCGTGCGCAACAGCGACGCGCCGTTCGCCAAGATCATCTTCGCCGCGCTGCACAAGGTCGCGGGCGTCGACAGCTCGGCTGGAAGGCTGCTGGCGCGCGCGGACTTCGCGCTCGCGTTCGCGACGCTCAAGTGCCCCGAGCCGCTCAGCGCCTACTTCTTCAAGGTCGTCGACGAGAAGTACCGGGCGGCAGCGTCCCCGGAGCGCGACGGCACCAGCGACGACGGCGACGGCGACGGCAGCGAGCGCGCACCGGTCGACTGGCACGTAGACGAGAACCAGTTTGTCGACATGTCCGCGCAGCACCCGTTCATCACGCGGCTCTTCCTGCGCACCGCGAAAGACAATCTCATCTACGTCAAGACGAGGAGCGTTGAGGTCTTCCCGCAGATCCTCGAGGACTAGCACCGTCGCTCGGCATAGGCTGCATACCACCCACTCTCTCTCTCTCTCGCACTCCCTCCCAACTAAGTTATACACACACACCGCACGTACGCAGCGTCTCGAGTGTCTTTTCCTTACGCGTCCGTCCGCGCTGCTTTCGCCGCCGGCTCGACGATGTCTGCGTCCGGCTCCGCCGCGAGCACGAGCTTGGCCCACGCTTGGATCCGCGGCAGCGCGTACTTGTAGCCCACGTCGATGATCTCGTCCATCTTGTCGAACTGGAGGGTGGCGTACTCGTTCACGGGCGGCCGCAGGTACAAGTCGATGCACTCAGCCTTCATCCGGTCCTTGTGCTGCTCCGACGACACGTACGCGAGCGCCGCGGAGACGTCGCCCATCGATGGCACGCTCACGGTCTTCGCGAACGGGTTGATCTTGTTCCAGAGCAGCCACCAGCCGGACAGCGAGCTGCCGTAGCTGAAGTAGTCGCGCCGAGGCTCGCTGCCGACGTCCACGGCGACGATGTACTTGATCCCGCCCTCCTCCTTCATCACGTCCGCTGGGAGGTTGTTCATGTACCCGCCGTCAAGCAGCACCGAGCCGTCCTCCGAGATCGGCGGCAGGTAGCCCTGCAGCGTCATGGACGCGCGCACGGACTTCCACACGAAGCCGCTGTGGTGCACGTTCATGCGCGACTTGGCGATGTCGGTCGAGACGCAGAAGTAGTTGAGCACGAGGTCCTCGATCGCCAGGTCGTAGAAGTGCTCGCGAATGCTGTTGTTGAAGCGGCTCCCGTTGAAGAACGACGAGATCGGGAGCGTCAGGTCCCGCAGCTTCTCCGTCACGCTACTCAGCGCGAGAGACATCGTGTGGATCTTCTGCCCCACGAGCGACAGGTCGTGCGGGTGGAGCGCGTACACGGCGCCGATGAACGCGCCGATGCTCGTGCCGCCGACGACGTCGACGTGAATCCCGCACTCCTCCAGCGCGCGCAGCACACCGATGTGCGCCAGCCCGCGAGCGCCCCCGCCACCGAGCACGACCCCGACCGCGTTCCCGGTCACGCGCCGGCAGAGACGCAGGAAGTCGGGCTGGTGGTCCTCGAACGGCGTCTGCACGTTGTGGAAGCCGCTGATCCACTCGTACTTCTCCATCGGCAGCAGGAACCGCGGCAGGATCTCGCTGCTCCGCAGCATCCGCAGCTTCTTCTTCAGCACGTTCGTCTTCGAAGCGTCCGACGCGGCCGCCTTCGCTGCCTCCTCGATCGCGGACAGCGTCCAGTTCTTCTTCCGGATGCGAACCACGCTGATCTCGACGCTCTTCTTCTCCCACGCAGCTTGTAGCGTGCTCGCGATCTCGTTCAGGAACGCGTGCTGCGGGTGCGAGTCCGAGCAGAGCAGAAGGATGTGGTCCGCCTGCCGGATGCACAGCTTCGTCCACGGCGTGAGCTGCGCATCCGCTTCATAGATCACGAGTTCGTTCGACCCCTCGATGTCGCCGAGCCACGTGCTCAGATTCGCGCGAGCGACGCGCGAGTTGGCGATCCACTGCTCCCCGAGGAACGCGCTCGCCTTCTGAGACGACACGGCTTCCGTCGCCGCGATCGTCTTCAGCGACTGCAGGAGGTGCGCGCAGAACGTCTCGATCTTCGTCGTCTTCGTCAGCGACAGCACCGCGATGGTGCCGAGTGGCAGCGTGTGCGTCGACCTGCGATCGCGCGCGTTCTCAGTCGCGGAGCTGAGCGAGAGCAGGTAGTTTCTTCGCTCCTGCAGCCCCGCGGAGTCCACGCTGCCGGCGTCCGTCCTCCGCGCCGTCAGGTGCTGCGCGAGGTTCGTCGTGAAGTGCACGAGCACGGTTGGGTACTCGCTCACGATGTAGTCGAACACGTTCCGGGACATCTGGGAGATCTGCGAGTCGCGGATTGCGAACACGGTCGAGTTGCTCTGTCCAGCTGCCAGCATGTCCATCGCTCCGAGCGTGGCGCCACGGACGAGCTCGCTCGTTGTCTCCGCCTCCTTGCCGCGGTGGTAGTGCGCTTGCACGGCGCGCAGCCTCCCGCTCATCACTGTGAACACCGAGTCGCACAAGTCGCCGCGGTTGAACAGACTCTCGCCGCCGTGAAGGTGCACCCAGTTGAACGAGCTGTCTGCGACGCACACCAGCTCCGAGTACTGCTCCAGCATGTGACGCGCACACGCGATGGCCACCGAGTGCACCTGGAGAAGACTCGAGAAGATGGCGTCCGGGATCCAGATTAACGTCGCGGCTTCCGTGCACACTGCTCGCGTGACCGAGTGGCCGCCGACGAAGCACGACGCCATGCCCAACTCGCAGCCTCGCGTCGCGGTGTACACGTCGACGAAGTTGCTCGTAGTTGTCTGTTGGACCTGCACCGCGACAGCCCCGTCCACGACGATGTAGACGCCAGCGACAGAGGCGCTTGGATCAGCGGCGTCGACTGTCTGCTGCGCCGTCCGCGAGACGATCTTGACGCAGTCCACGAGCACCAAGCGTAACTCCGGGTCGAACAAGCCGATCGACGCCGCCACGACATTCACGAACTGCTCCTTCGCGTCGCCGCTGCGGCTCTCGTCCTCACCGACCCCCCGCGGATCAATCAGCGGTGTCGGCGAGACGATCTTCGCCCAGAGTCCGAAGTGGTGCATCAACGACTTGGCTGTGATCTTCTCCACTTGGCTGAACGCAGTCTGCGCGAGGCGGAAGAAGCTGTCGGGGTGCGCGGCCACCACTCGTTCGATTGTCTTCACTGGGATCTGGAAGACCGTGGTCCCGTCCGCCTCCGCTGTCGCCGACAGCCTGCCCCACACTTTCTGCACGAGCCGCGTGCACTCGCCGCGCTGCGCGTGGTCAATGAGCGCGACCAGCAGCGCAAGAGACGACACGAAGCTCTCGCCTCGTCCGACCGCCTTGCTGAACTGCTGCGCGCCGTGCGCGCTGTGGATCGCGAGCGACGCCTCTCCCGCGACGACCAGCAGGAGTGATCCGTCGTGCTCGCCCTCGGCGAAGATCGTGTCGCCCTTGGCGAACTGGAGGATCTGCAGGTCGCTGCAGGGTGACGGAGCAGCGCACGAGAAGCGCGGCGGTTAGGCGACGCGTTCGGCGCGAGCAGCAGCAGTAACAGCGTCGCCGCCGCCGTCACGTACTTTGCGAGCGGCTCGACGAACTCGCCCTTCAGAAACGAGAATACCTGCCAGCCGCACGCGACAAGGGGTGAGTGAGTCGGGATGTGCACCGCAAGCGCGTCTCTCTCTCTCTCTCTCACACACACACACACACACACGAGTATGCACCAATGCTGCTGCACCTTGGAGAGCGCGTCGTAGACGAGCTTGAGGTCTTCCGGCCGGCACGTCTGCCGCAGGCTGCGCGGGAAGACGAAGCGGTCCTGCCGGTCCAGGATCGCATTCTCTTCCATGCGGTCGCGCTCGAGCGCCTCGAGGTCCGTGAACGAGCGTGAGTGGCGCTTGCGCTTGGACGTGGGCGACGTCGGCAGCGGCGGGAGGCGGCCGGACGGCGGCGGCAGCTTGCGCGGCCGCACCTGGCGCGACGCGATCCAGACGAAGAGCACGGAGATGGCCCCGACGAGCGCCGTGAACACTGCGAGGCCGCCCACGAGGTAGTGGCGCTGCTGCGGCACGAGCCCCGGCGCGAGACGCGCGAGCGCCGTGTCCACTGCTGCCAGCGCCGCCGCCGCCTCGTGCGCCACGAAGACCACGCGCCGCTCCAGCACGCGCGCCGCGGCCTCCATGTTGCTGGTGATGGCTCCTGCTACTGGTAGCATGCACAGAGCGTGGCGTGCAGAGCTCACGTTGCTGATGCGGGAGCGACGAGAAATGGCGTTGACTGAGGTCATTCGTGTTCTCAGACGAATCTTAACTGAAAACTTCAATATTTATTGCAAATAAACAACAAAAATACAAAAATAGACGCATTTGACGAATTAACTCCCTCTCTGGTCCTTTGCAACCGTGATTCATGAGTGTGTCGCTTTGGAAGACTCACCGAGCTCACAGAGGGACAATGATAACCCGCGTGGTCTGCAGCTACATACAATGCTGCACGAATGCTGTTCCTGGCCCAGAGAGTAGCCAGGGTTTGTCCAGAACGAAGAAGTTGTTCTGAAGGTGTAGTCATGCATATACAGCAAGGTGTTGTTTGCATCGCTCCATGTCGCCAAGTGGCCACGGACAGTGATTTTCGCTGACTGCGCTCTATTCCTTCAAATCATAAATATTATGGTAGCTTTGATCCAAAATCACTCTCCAGGATAAATTAAAATTCAAGGTCTCCACAGACATCCTGCTTTTCAGCAAGTCGACAAAAAGATGGAGCAAAAATGATCCACACTTCATGAAATGATCATGTAGATTTGGGTTTGTGCATGTACAGATGAATGATGGTCAACATATAACCTGTTGTTGTGGCCATGTTCTGATGGCCTGCCGCACCATAATCCGCAGCGTGGTAGGTGATCTACTGCACACGACGGGAACAACACCAATGTGATCCGATGGACATACCTATCTACACCATCACGAATCGTTCCAAAATTTAGCTCTCTCAGATTCTCCAGTAAAACAAAATCAGGTATTTTACGTCTAGTGTTAATGCACATCCAATACGGGAGAGCCTATGCGGTAGTGGTCATGCAGAGACAAGCTACTGGTATGCACCACGAACTCGACCAGCAGTGCACGGACAAGCAAGTAGACGGTCGCGTATTGTTGTTGCTCTCCGCCCAGTCAAGATTGAACGTTCAATCGAGGCTGATGTGTGTGGTACATGAATGACGCATCCACCCGGAAACAGAGTCCAGGGGTACAGTGTCATACTGCGCAAGCAGCCTTCTCAAGAGGACACCCTCGAGCTGAGACCCATCGCACGTCAAATGCGGCAAGTCGCATAGGCGGTACAAGAGACGAGGAAACGAGCGATGTGCTAATCCCCTTCCTGGTGACTCCACGTGGAGTCAACCTTCACAAGAGGTTCCGAGATTTCGCGAACCAGCGACCTCACAATCCAGAAGTGGAACGTGATTCATGGGCTCTTGAGTTCCACTGACCGTAGGCGTTCTCGTAACATTCGTGAATCATATGTGCCTGTAAATCCAGGTTATTGGGCGGTAGCCAGACACAACGGCGGTCACAGTGTCTGATGGAGCAGGTCAGACGCTAAGCAGAGTATTGTGCCAATGCAATTCCAACTCGTCAACTGGCGCAGAACATCAAAGCGAAATACGAGTCTCTGCTCGTTCAGTTCTGTAGCGTAGAGCAGTACGTGTAGGTCAGCTCACTTCGTGCTAGGTCCTAGCAGGTGTTGGCCATGTTTTCTGTGTATGTTGAAAACTGCCAGAGAGGGCTCTCCTTCTTTCCCATGAGCGCATTGGGTGGTGGCTCGTCAAGAGCAACATGGTGTCTTGGCCGTCGGAGAGCACTATAGCAGCACCTTCTCTCCACCAAAATACACAATGCGTCAAGTGACTGACGAATTCAAATATCAGGAGAGCTTTGAACATCATGATATTAGTCCCGTTTGGATTAGAAGAAGGCTTAGAACCTAGGGGTGATTTGATTTCACCATCCTCCACCAGTGTACCATTATATTGCTGGCATTTTCACAGGCAGAAACAAATCCTGTAAGCTGATGTAGAAAATTCGAAAAGAGATTTTAAAATACTCTTGACTCACGTACACCCGATGATACAAGCAGTTGAACTGGCTCTCCTTGTTTTCATATATTCCTTTCATCTTATTTAGATACTTATTGAATTGCTAGGATTATCGAGTTGTTAGCACTAGGTAAAATGATGCGGGCGTTTAAAAACGCGAACTTGTACGACCGAGCCTTTGCACGTAAAAATGAATGAGGAATACTTTAAGCGGGTTTGAGGCCACTTCAAAAAGGAGCATCATCGTGCGAGCGAATATTTGGTTGTGTTTATCGTAAGAATGGGCCTATCTATTGGTATCTTATGAGCTGCGTCTGGGACGTTCCGAATTTTGGCTCTGACCCACCTACAAAAACGGCAATTTCACAGCCACTTATTACAGATGACGGTTGTAATATGATTGATTCTCATTTAATGCTGTCATGGCGGAAGTTTCAGTCAGTGGAGGTTGATTGAAAAACAGTCTATCATTTGTAAAAGTAACGTGCAGTGAAAATCGGGCAAGTGGGGGAACGTTATCATATTCACTTGAAGTTCAGAACCTATTCGAAGCCTAAAACTACATATTTAATATGTTTGTAAGTGTCCTGAACTTTCGAAAAATCGTACCGCAATGGGTGACAGCTGACTTCATACCAAAGCGCAATTGGTGATTTCAAGCTAAAATACCATTTCCATGATAATAAATTTGATACTTTCAAAATTTGTAAAACCTAGAATTTAATGGATTTGTTTTGCTGAGTTTTGTTTGACTGGGCGGCCGTTGTGATTGCACAGACATTTATCTGAGAGGCCTCACAAATCAGAGGCTGTTTGTGAAGCAGTTATGTTCAATATGTTTTACCATGTTTCGCTCACAATCTGACTGTGAGGCCAGGCTATGGATAGTATATTTACCAGGCTTTCTCACAATATCACTGTAAGCGTCCACTCAAATAAATACCTTTATGTGCCATCTTTTTGCGAACTGATTGAGAACTTTTTGTTGTCGAACTCGCCTCAATATCACGTCTCTGACTGGACTTTCATCCATTCAAAACTCAACTCGCTATATCGCATATTTGAAAGGGTATATGCACTTCTCAAAAGCCCTCAAATTGGAGATCTTCGATGGGTGCATGGTGACTGACGCTTTCAAAGTAGTTTATGACAGCTGAATCAACTGAACTTAACGACAACACAATGCGTGACAAAGTGATTTGTGAAAGTTGAGTCAACTGAATTATTAACGACACAACGTGTGACGGTTACTGGGTTATAATATAGCAGCTCACGAAACTACAATTTTCATAGATCCACTGTTACAAAAAGGATGTGTGTTTGTGGATGAGCAGAACCTTCAAATTCTATATTTGGCACTAATTCGAGATTGGACTGCTGAGCTTGATTTGGAGGATGGTTTTAAATTAATCCAATCTGTTTCGTTTTCATACTGGTTGTGTTGAATAAATGTACGCCTTACATTCTATATTTCTTCGTTTAATATGTTCCTGTTCAATAACGACATGAAACAGCATTTTGCCTAGGATTACGGCGCGACGGACGGACCCATCTGATACAGTAATTGCACATAGCGTGAAGAACACAGAGGTATGTACTCAAACATAGGCACAAGCGCGTTTGTGAGACCGTTCCATCGAGAAGGCAGGTGATTCCAAGGCGAGTGGCATCCTCAAAGAACCCTTCTGATTCGCATTCATTTCTTCGTGCTACCACAGGGCTTCACAATCCAACATCCACAGATTCATATCTTACTGCAACATTTTGTCCAACACTTGAAATAAACCTGCCTGTATTATTTTCAAGTTATTCGATTTAACGTTTTCTTTCGTCCTCGTTTTCCTTCTTTTGACTACAAATAAGCTAGTCTTTTCGTGTCGCATATCCTTACATGGCATGCTTCTATATCGATTTCTTGTTTTGATATATGTTTCACGGTTTGACGTTGACCGCTTCTTATACAGTGCGCGCCAAAAAGATAAGGACACCCTCAAAAAAAGTCGAAAAATTGAATAACTCTTTCAAAAGCGCGTTTTCGGGCGAGATATTCTCCGGCCTGATAGAACCCTCCGAGAGCTTTCTTGTGATGAAATTTGGGCTCGATTTGACCAATCCTAGCCTCAGGACGACCACAAGAAAATATCTGATAATCTGAGCGCGCGTCAAAAGTATACGGACAGTGGGGAACCGAGCTG